>CANNZV010003751.1:0-55318 GCA_947561585.1 Caprella mutica
GGAATATTCCAGGAATATTGGAGAGTTACAGTATTCGGTCAGATATTATCCTAGGATATTCAGGGAATATCATATTTCTATAGTATTCCATGCGAAACAAATTGGAATATTCTTGGAATATATATTTTTGATAGCATTCCATTATGAATATCCCATAAATATCCCAAGAATTTTCAAGCTAGTTACATATAATAGTATTCCCAAAAATATAACGAAGGAATATCCCTGGAACATTTGGGATCTACAGTATTCTTAGTGAAACAATGACGGAATGTAACGGGAATCGAATGAAAAATTTTACTTCCTAAGAAATACTTTTGAATGTCCCTGGAACTATTTCAATATTTTTGATAAGGAATATATCCCATTGGGTAATATGAAGGAATGTTCCTGGAAGAAGGAAAATTTAAAGTATGTATTTCAAACAACAAAGGAATGTCAATTGAATCGAACGATGATTTTTTTCTATTTCCTTAGAATTTGGTTGTCTAATTTGAAAACTAAGAAACGTTAGTTTGTAAGATGAACTGTTGTAATTTGGATTTCATATGTTCTCTTCTAATTTTTACCATCTACATAATTTTTAACGCTACTTGTAGTTTTTGAGAATAGCGCAAGAGTTAAGTTCTTCGTCTATGAGGTGTTAGATTTTCGTGTTAGGTATGTGCTTCCATTTTCATCTTCCATTAATAACGAAACTCCTTCACGGAGCTTTTCTGCATCCATGAGCTTTGTCACCGACTTATAATGTGACTTCTTCTATAAGTCAGTTTCCTTTCTGGTTGCTTCTTCCAGTCTCTTGTATTTCAAAACGTCAGCGTTATGGCCTTTTGTTCTAGAGCAGATACTAAACAACCAAGTAAATTAAAAATATCGATCTAAATGAATAGAATATCGGATCAGTAAATTTAATGCTGGCTCCCTATCAGAAATTAGAAGTACCTACAAAAATTACTTATTTCGTTTGTATGAAATGCGAAACTACTAAAAGTTGCGAATCAGGTAGCCAAAATATTTTTTATCCAATTTAGTTTTCGCCTTGCAGCACTGCAGTTCAGACGTAATAGACGGGCTATAATAGATAGTAGTTAAATTAGTGTCAATTCAAGAAAAAAGATGTTAGTATTGTGATTGTAAATGTTTAACGTATGTACACCATTGTTTCATATTTTATCAACAGCAGTTATCACTCAACAATTTTAAATTTTGGTTTAAAGTTAAGTATTGATATCTGGTGATAACGGAATAAGAGTAGGGTCAAGCATGTAAATTGCGGCACACTAACTAACTGCGGCTTCTAGCAACATACACATCATATATTCAAAACACACGTTAAAAACTTAAATTAATAAATTATAGCATGCACTGCGCTCCATTTGATAGCTATGCAACACATTAATGGAATTTTGGTTCAGAATTGAAATGCAATTAAAAATTTAAATGCTGCAATTTACCTGCATGACCCTACTTACCGTACTACTTTAGTTTGTAGGCCTATTTCTATTCATATATACTCAGTTTATACTTTAATTGTAAATGGTTTCACTATGTTAATTTATTTTACGAAATGTTTATGAATATTTAGCTATAACCTAGGTTAAACAATATATATTCTCTAGCCTCTGTAAGTGAAATATAAAATTTCATAAAATTATTTCTTCAGTGACCTGTTCTTTAACTGACTAGATTTTAATATTAAAATTTTAAAAGTGCCAATAATGATTTTCAGTGTTAATAATGTTCATATTAGCTTTTCTTCGTTCATGAGCCCTTTCTTGTTTTACTTTAATTTGATTTTTTACTTTTTTTACCCTTATGGTTTCTCAAAACCTTTTTCCTTATCTAATTCTGTATTCTCTTTACTATCTACTTTTTCATCTTTTAAAATTTGAATGAATCACTTATGTTTTTTATTTAGTTTATGGATTAACTTATTGAATACAGATTATTGATAGATGATAATTAATTATTTTATTTCTTTTTAGGTACCACTGTCACAGTTTCTGGCAATATGGTTTACTTTAAGAAGTTACAAATCTAGAGACATGTCCTCTTCATTTCGTTGTGTGAACTATATAGTATGAAGTGCGTGCACTAAAACTATAGATGCGCTGACACCACTAGATTCACTTCATAGTCGAGAATATCAATGAATTTAAGAATAATGACAAAATTTAGTGCTTGATTGAATAAATTTGCTCCAGGTTAATGTAAAGAACCAAATGCAAAAGACTTTGTACTAGTTGTCACACAGGAAAGTAGCTCATAGCAAATTAAGCTACCACCAATCAATTGTAGTGGTCAATAATTTTGCAAAAAGATACGAAAGCACTGTTGAGTGTTGACTGCATTAACAGATGGAAGAGGAAAATGAGAAGGTGATGGGAAATGAAACCTGTGAGCTTTTCTTAACTAAAAATTGAAAACATTGAAATTGAAAAGTACAACCATAGCGGTATAGAATAAATAAGAAATATCTAGTGAAAAAACTGAGAGTTTATAGAACATAAATAGAGCCTCAACAACATAAAAACAAGTTGCCCAGGAATTAATTTGTGCTTGATTACATTAGCTCTTTTTAAATCATGTACTATTTGATATTTTAATAAAATGATTGACGTATGTTTAGTTTCTTTCATTTAATCCCAGTACAAAGGGACAATTATTGTGGAAATACCTAGATTTAAGCAATGTGTCCTGTAATTAAAGTGTTAATATTCCTAGATTTTTTTATACAGTTATTTGTTCAAGTTAAACTTCTTGGTGTGTAGCTATGTGACAATTAAGTTATGCACTCAAGTGAATAGTGATACATGGCCAGTGATCCCTCTTATTTTGGATGTCTTATTCCATTGGTACTTCTTCAATATTCCCTCTTTCTTTGGATGACTCATTCAAAAGATATCCCTTCAATATTCCCTCTTCCTTTAGATGTCCTCTTCCATATGTATTCCTTTAACATTCCCTCCTCATTTAGATGTCTTATTCCATAGGTATTCCTTCAATATTCCCTCTTCCTTTAGATGTCTTCTTCCATAGGTATTCCTTCAATATTCCCTCTTACTTTAGATGTCTCATTCCATAGATATTCCCTCTTACTTTGGATGTCTTATTCCATAGGTATTCCTTCAATATTCCCTCTTACTTTAATGTCTTATTCCATTGGTATTCCTTCATTATTCCATTGAGATTCATCTCTGCGATTCCCTAGATTTTCCCTTGTGATTTATGGGACTATTCCATAAAAGTGTCAAAAAACTGCATTTCCTGAATATCGAAAAATGATCATCATGGAATATTCCTTGGGAATATTCCGAGAATTTTTTGGGAATATCCATTTTTTGCGCGGGTAGTAGATCAACATTAACCATTTGCTGTACAATGGTCATTATTAGGAGAATTATCTATTACATAAAGTAGGTATATAGTGTAGAGATATTTTCATGCTTTTACCACATAAATATGATCTAAAGCTACACACATGCAAAATAATATGTAGAGATATTAACGATATCAAAGATATTAAAGATACCTAAAGTAGGTATGTAGTTTAGAGCTACACACAGAGAAAGGTTTAGTTGAATCAAATCAAAATTGATTTGTTTTGACTCATATGAATAGGTTATTTTTGCGCCTACCTACGTGGTGAGTTGCTGGTACTACTTAAAAGTAGTTAAATTGACGTGCGTTAAAACAAAACAGTCGGTTTGACTGACTCCTAAACTTAAAAAAAGTAGCGCCAACTCGCATAGTAAGTTAATTTATACACCAGATACATTGGATTAACAGTCTTTGTGAGTTCCTACAATACACTCTGTCATAGTTGTTTTAACATAATTTAAAATTCTCAAAAAGTAAATTTTAACTCTCATAGTAAGTTGATTCAATACATGAAATCAATTGAATTAACTAATGTTAGATGACACACCACATCATAGTTAAAACACACGTGAAAACATGAATAAAGTCCAACTAACTCACGTAATAAATTGATTCAAAGCATAAATTGATGACCCATGTGATATGACCACATGGGTTGTACTTTTTTCTCTCTATGTACCGTGCAAATAATTCCATATTGCATACACATGGTAACTATATGGTGTAATGTCTTTACTGTGGCAATAGACTATAAATAATTGTTATCCACATTAAATCAATCTATCCACTATAAAAACATATAATTATAACACGTGGTTATTCCATTTAAAAACTATATAATAAAAACCATATTAAATAGAGATTGTAATTATGGTCCGCGCCATCTGCTGATTTGCACAATCTATTGAATGCTCTGCTCGTTTTTATGATAATTGAAAATGCACGACAATCTCGAGAGTGCGCACGGCAGGTAAAGGGTATGAAGCAGGACCAACAGTGATGGAGTAGATAATCAATTATTTACGCATTTAATTCGTCCATTTCATCAAAATATGATATTTAAAGCTATACAGAATTACTTGCTAATATATTGGTAGTTAAGCTTGAGTTACTAGTTACTTATACAAAATTTGAACAAAACTGGTATTTTAATCTTACTGAAATATCAAACATTCTACCAAACGTTTGGAATTAACCTCATTTGTTTTCCCTTTGTTTTTAATGTAAAAATATCGTCTTTTAAATTAAATAAAAAAGTTGAAGTTTTCCATAAAATTACATACTATTACATGCGAGAACACGCTGCGCGTTTTTAGGATCTTAAAAATGGGTGATAATCTCGAGATTGTCGCCCATTTTCGAGATTTTAAAAACGCGCAGTTCATTTGGGTAACACCAAATCGCCTAATTGCGCGGAACATACATATTTAAATTTTAATTGACCACATCAAATCCACAATCCACATGTCAATTACCATACATATAACATATGGAATTTACCACATTCATAGTAACATGACAAATACCATACATATAACATATGTAATTTACCACATTCGTAGTAACATGACAAATACCATACTTATAACATATGTTAACCATACGTATAACCATATAAATCCACATGCAATACATATGGTATCCGTTTCCTAAAAGTATACATAATACATGGTATACACATGATTTAAATGTATAAGTGCCACATGGAATACACATGGAATTGTTTGCAGGTTCTTTCATGTTTTTACCATATACAATATACATATATATGATCTAAAGTTATACACTTGTGAAATAATATGTAAAGATATTAACTATGAAGTCTTCATGTCAAAAATTACTAATAAGGAGTTAGGAAGTTTTATTTGAAATATAAAGGAAAAAAAGATCTATTAATTGTAAATTAATTGGTAAATACTATTCATTGATTTGTTTAGTTTGGGGTAAGTTTAAATGTTTGTTTTCCAGATGTTATTATTTAAGTTCTCCATTAGAGAGAAATGTAAAGAAAATATAACGTTTTCTAAGTTTGGTTTGTTGGCATAACTGCTATAAAATATTTAAATCTTTTGAACATTTGAATAGAAATTCTTCAACTCTTTTCATTTATAGTCATTTATAGTACAGAAAATAGTCTAGAAGCAGTCATTTATAGTACAGAAAATAGTCCTGAAGCAGTCATTTATAGTACAGAAAATAGTCTAGAAACAGTCATTTATTGTACAGAAAATAGTCTAGAAACAGTCATTTATAGTACAGAAAATAGGCCTGAGTCAATTATAGTACATAAAATAGTCCTGAAGCAGTCATTTATAGTACAGAAAATAGTCATGAAACAGTCATTTATAGTACAGAAAATAGTCATGAAACACCGACCTATAAAGAATACAAATGGTAACCCCTCGAATTTATGAGTTATAGTGTACACATTGTAAATATTTTGTCACTTGATGAAGAGAAAAAAGAATTGAATGCAAATGATACTGAATAACTATAATATTGATTATTGTTAGCTATACATTTATTATATTGTTAGTGTAATCATTGTATCCTAATAATTAATTGAATTAATAACTTAAGGTTTGCTGAATAAATTTAATAAAATATAGTTGGTTGAACTTGGTTCTCTCCCATTTTGTAAATAATGTAGAGTCAAAAGTAATAAAATTTATTGATTTTAATCGATATAAATTTATTTAACAAACTGCTTCCTAATTGGGTAATGGGCAAACCATATGATACTTTTATTTAGGTACATTTACATATCTCTAAAAATATGTGATGTGAAAGGTTCATCCTATACTTACTTGTATTGTTCGTATACAAACTGTCCGTAAATAAGTCAGCTGTAACTGTATTGTTCGAAAATACCGAAGACCAGTAATTTGTCCGTTACAGAATTGTCCGATACCAAATTTTTAGTATTACATAAATTGTCCTCAAAAAATTGTGTGAGTCCAATAAGAGAATTGAATACCCATAGGAATAAATTAAGTTTTGTATATTGAATTTGAATTAAATATTTAAGAAAAATCTAACATTCTGAAGTTAAAATTGAAAAAGATATATTATATATTTTAAAATTATTATGAAATTCCACCTTAAACCTTATAACAAAATTAACCCCAAAATAGCGTGAAAACATTACAACTACTTTTGAGTGTCTTCACTCTGGTGTAGTTTAGGGTCAAAATACCATAAATAACAATGGTAAAATGAGCCTTAATGACACTCTGAGTTAGTAACGAATGAGGAATAAGGAACATGTGATAATGATTCTAGTGACATGGAAGACAAAAGAGTTTGGGTCATGAATGTGTGAAGGTTAGGTTCGAATTGGAGTGCTATATAAAGTCACCTGATTGTTGTTCAGGTCACAGTATCTCTTCACTACTCACTCAAACAACAACAACAACAACAACAACAAGATGCTTACTGTGAGTGAACTGTGAGAGTAGATGAAAACCTGCCTGAGAAATTGAGAGAAATTGAGTTTTCTTCATTTATTTCTAACTTAGGACTTTTGTTGTAATTATCTGAATTGTCATTGCAGTTACCCGTTGTCCTGTTGGTGGCTGCCGTTGCAGTGTCCGGAGCCCCTCAGTCCTACAACCAGAGGTCGGGTAACACCAGGTTCATCCCCATTGTGAGTTACAACAACAACGGTCCTCTAAACGGCGTGTACGACTTCGACTACGAAAGCGCTGACGGAACCCGCCGTCAGGAACAGGGTGCCCCCAACGGACCAAAGGGGGCTGTGACTTCACAGGGGGGATGGAGCTTCACTTTCCCCGATGGTTCCCCCGGAAAGTTCAGTTTCGTAGCTGACGAAGGTGGTTACAGAGTGGAGTCTCCACTTCTGCCCACTCCTCCACCCATGCCAGCCCACGCTCTCGAACAGATCGCCTTTGCTCGGCAGCAACGCACCAGTGGAAGAAACAATTACAACTAAATGTCTTACGAGACAGGCCGAAATCGATTTCTTGGAGAAGTATATGATATTGAATAGTGTTTTCAATAAATTTAATGAAATATCTATTGGTTGACAAAGTTGCTTGAATAAAAGGCAACCGCATTCTTGGATGATAATATTTTCCGAACTATAAGAGCCACTATTTTGTGTTTTGTTCATCTTGGTTTATACTTTATTATTTATGTAACACCAAAGGAAGAAGTCACATGGGTTAGATCAAGTCCTATCACACAATGATTTTGAACTACATGCGGCGATGGGCAGGAGCTCCATTTTCACAGTTTTGTACAAGTAGTGTTTTTTTTATTCTTCACAGTTTTTTACACACTTCAAATAAACTTATCAAGTTACTGCTTTACGGGTTTTGATTTTTGGTCAACTATATTGTAATGGTACTCACAGCATTGTTTGTATATTTCATATGCAATAAAATATTAGATACTGGCTCTCATAGTTATCAAAATGTCATCATCCAGTTGCCTTTTTTAGTCATCCTGTGGTAGACGATATGCTTCGTATGATATTTGTTGACATAATTGAATCTTTCACAATATTTTTCGATATAAACTTATTCATAAAGTTCAAATTTATTTGAACAATAATTTATCTACAATTATTTAAAACAAGGGCAAGAGGTGCAGATTCTAAGAAATAGTGTTTATTTATAATTTTAACCCCTTTTATAATTTTAACGAACAAAACAAAGGAATTGAAGAAGAACTACACAATAATTATTGCACATCTTACTAAAATATATTAACATTATGCAACTAATGCATCTTTAACGAAAAGGTCAAAATAGTTGTAAATGCATTCCTGATATTAGGGTGTGCAGTAGCTAATTAAATATTCATCGTAAATGGTGCGGTTTACTAAGTTAAAATTGATAATATTATTGTAATGTCGTACATATCTCTCTACTGATGAAGTATAAATAGCTGAAAATAATAAGTTATCTTTATTAATAAGAATAGGTTTAACATAATCTCTAATTCTTCATTAAAGTCAATTTTAACATAGATTTAATTCAGGTTCATGATTACCACAGTCATTTCATTTTACAGTTTTGTATAAATGAAAATTTTGAAATCATTAAAAAGTCAAGCAACTGGAAGTTGCGCTCATTGCGGCTGTGCAAGTGACATTTAATAGGAATAGAAATCTTGAGTTCATTCATTAAATTATATATCTTCTTCAATTGTGGGAGATGTGTGCCATCACATTTAAATAGCGAGGAATACGTTACGTATTTATGTGTTCTTGCAGATGGTCACATTTAAAGGTCAAAAGTTAAAAATAACTCGTTAGGATAGGTACTGAGAAATATATTATATAGAATTTACTTGTATATAGCTATGTTCCATTCGTTCAAAGTATTTGTAAGTTATGTTCCTAATTAAATGAAAATTGGCAAATAATTTAATAATGATTTAATTTAATTTAATAATAAATTAGGTAGTTTGGTAATAATGATATAATAAAAATTATATGAATAAATGCATGTACTTGTAATTTTCCCTCAAGAAACATACACGTGACCCACACCTTGTACACACATTCCAATTAGACTTCAAACTAGCATCAAAATCTAATAATATTCTCCTTTAAATTTCTTTTTGTTTGACCTCTCTAGAATATTTCCATAATTTGGAAATATTCTGTTATAATGTTTAAACTCTCACAAAAATAACATTAATAATTAAAGTGAAAACTCATGATTATATGTACAATGTACATTAATTAGTACATCATTTACATTTTGTATAATGTACATTCATTGGTATAACATTTACAAATGGTATAACATTTACAAATGGTATAACATTTACAAATGGTATAATATTTACAAATGGTATAACATTTACAAATGGTATAACATTTACAAATGGTATAATATTTACAAATGGTATAACATTTACAAATGGTATAATATTTACAAATGGTATAACATTTACAAATGGTATAACATTTACAAATGGTATGACATTTACAAATGGTATAACATTTACAAATGGTATAACATTTACGAATGGTATAACATTTACGAATGGTATAACATTTACAAATGGTATAACATTTACGAATGGTATAACATTTACAAATGGTATAACATTTACAAATGGTATAACATTTACGAATGGTATAACATTTACAAATGGTATAACATTTACGAATGGTATAACATTTACGAATGGTATAACATTTACAAATGGTATAACATGGTATATAATGTGCATTCTTTTGTAAATTATTTACAGATGGTATAAATGTAAAATTTACATTCATTGGTACATCATTTACTTCGTGGACAGACAATTGAGCCCGCTAACAATTGGACCCAAGACAATTGGGCCCAGGACAATCAGGCCCCACGAAAATTGGACCCCAGATAATTGAGCCCCACGACAATTGGGCCCCGGACAATTGTGACCCAATACAATTATATTATTTGCCTATTTTTTTCAGAGTTTACTGTATTAACTTAATTAAAGACCATTGCTACTGTAATATCTAGGGTTGTTACAATATGCGTTTTGCATAAAAATATATATAGTCTTGAGCATAATTAAAATATAGAATATTTCTAATGGGAAAAAATATTCTCGATTTGAAAAAAAAATATTTTAATGATAGAACTTATTCTTTTCATGAATAAATACTATTATTCTATTAAATTGCTATAATTTTCTGTTCTGAGATAGGTCATGTAAGCAACAAATTTTCTAATTACAGTACCTCTATAGTGAACTCATATGAAGTGAATGAGTTAGGATGTAGTCAATAGAAAAGAAAATAATAATATAGGCTTTTTAGTGGGACATGCTGAAATTATTGGAACATACAAGTCGAATTAAAGTTAATGTGAATTTGTTTAAACCTGTTCAGTGTTCAATAATGAAGAGTTTTATAAATTATTATTACAAAATGTATTCTCATAATCTCATTTTATCCCAACAACTGTTCAATATTTCCGAAAATCTTTAAAATTTACCCATTTTATTAACTAAATATTATTGTGACAACTTTGTCAGACGATGTACACTACACATTGGATCCACATGACATGATTCAAGATAATACGACTTATTTAAATACTTCAAAGATTTTAATTACACGGAAACATGAGATTAGCATCCAAATGTGATTTAAGGGGCTTGCTTATATATATACTTTATCAAGTATATCAATCGAATTAAAAAAATTTAAACACATTTTTAGAAAATCTTTTCCCAATCTTTTTCTGAGATCAATTGTTTTGGGGCACAAATGTCGGGGGTCCAATTGTCGGGGCCCAACTGCTGGGGCCCAAATGTCCTGGGCCCAACTGTCGGTGCACCATTTACTTATAGTAAGTGTACATTCATTATAAAAAATATATAAAACCAAAGTATTTTCGTAGTTCTATACCACGTAATACAAGTTAATTCACACGAAAGTTACACAAAACCTCTCTACGTAAGGTACGTTTTTCCCACGAAAGTTACGCATGTACCTCACTAACATTTCATTACTTCACAGGTAATATAATTTTCAATATCAGATCAGCACAATCACGAGTAAGATGTGCAGATATTTACTTATAAAAACAATGGAAAATCAGTCACTAAATGTATACATTGTATGTAATAAGCTAATGTTTATTTCAAATGTCTGTTATATTTAGTACTTTAAATCTGTGATACAATTCAGAAATTGCCTTTTTTGAATTTCAAATATAATTTATTCATTAAATTCAAGATAGTATTTGTTTGACAAATAGAATATATAAATGTTAATAAAACAATATGAATTTTAAGCAATGTAAACTGCTATTTAAATTCCCCTCGGAAAAAAAATAATTGGAGAAAATAAATTAATTAACACTAAACAGAAATACTATAAGTAGAGAAATTAGAATCGAGTTCTATTTTTTTACCTTCCTTATTAGACATCAAAAAATAATCTCATAATTTATCTCTTTATTTTATTGATGACACAATGACAGTGCAGATTTGAGGTCATGTGTTCACAGCCTAATCACTTGATAACAATCAGCTAAACTGTACAGAGCTTTCTTTGTCTATCAGTTATTTCAATAAGAATTCTACATTTACGTTCATATCGGTATAACTAAAAAATATTTGAAACGTTGATTTTAAACTCTAATTATGTTTATCTTCTTTTTATTAGGAAAATATAGTCTTAAAAAAATAAAAGTAAAAGATTATGTAGATTTGAATATTTATAAATGAATAAATTGTGTATTATTCTCATTATTTCTTCTAGACAATATTCACTGAACTATCAAACACAGACCTCAGTTATTTTGTATAATGGTGAAAAGTTTAAAAATGTTAGTCAGTCTTGTCCCTATGATTTAATTGGCTTTAAAATTCATCATTAAATGTTAGCTAAGAACATGTTCACCAGGTGTATATGACTGGTACTGCAGTTCTTACCATTATTTATCTAAAAATAATAATCTACTATATAAATTAATTCTTTAATTGATTAATAAATAAATTCATTAATTGAATATTATATAAGTTAATTCATTAATTGTTCATAATATAAATTAATCCATCAATTGAATATTTTATGAGTTAATTCATTAATTGAATATTATAATATAATATTTAATTACTTTATATGAGGCTTCAATTTCTATATACAATAAATAAGAATAAAAACTGTATAAAAAGAAGAACACACAATTAAATTATAATTTAAATACATATATTCCCAAGAGATATTTAACAGAATAAATAATTATTAGTACTAAAAGGCTTAACTAACGACTAGATTTAATTTGTAACAAATCCAGTTAGTGGCTTGCTACATCCGGCTACAGGGCTATCTGTTGAAGGTCGTGTCTTCTTCCTTTTGGAGTATTTTCCTGGTTATTCTCACCTTCTTGTGCTGCCACGCTTTACAATGTGGATTAGCATAGTTAGGAGTAGCTGTTATAACGTGGGAACAAACTGTAATGACTACTTAATAATAACTTAATAACGGATTATATAATTAAACATCAAGCTATTAGGAAAATACAGATGTTTTACAAGGAAATGGAAAATGTATTTTAAGAGTTTGTTTTTAACTTCTTGTACTTATTATATATAATGGAAATATTTAAATAAGTAACTTGGGATATTATTACCAATACCCCAAAAAAGGTAACGGAAATGATTAGTGTAATTATCACCAGACTAATTATTGTCGTGTAATTCACAGCATAATTTCATGGATACAAAATAACTGTGGATTACAGGTGGTAAAAATGCTCATGGATGGAGAAAAGCTATCAGTTAGTAACTTCTTATAAAGTTGAAATATTTATTATGCGTTTTTAAATTAATTTTAAATATAATGTTGTAACAGTGTTTTTTTTATAAATTGATGATATTATTTTTTACTTTTATATTCCATGAGGACCCATTATTTTTACGTTGCTGTTCATTTGATCGTCTATAATTCACAATCAACTAAATCGTTCTTTACGATAGAACTATTAAATTGTTGATTAAAAGTATTAAAAATAAATCTTCCATCTCAAGCATAAACGATAAGCGAAATTGCCGCTAAAACCTGACCCATCAGATATTTAATGGGAGAAAGATCACCTCATCAAATAAATTAATTTTGATGTACGTTGTTGTGGTGCGATTCCTGTCTTACACAGGTTATATAGTAGTAGCTATTTTGGTGAACTGTTATTTTACCAATGACCAAAACAGAATGGAATAGACAAATAAATTGAACTATTGCAATTATATAACTATTGGTACAATTCGAAATTCTGAGGCTTCTTAGCCGAGAGTTAAAAAAAATTATTGCAGCGAAATTCATTTCTTTGAAAATTCCGTGCGGCAGATTTACTTTCGGCAAAATTTTCGGACTCGACCCAGGATATATATGATTACACTATAACTTATCTCCCACTCTTATCAATAGATTTTTATACTATTTTAATGGATGTATAAATGACATCTAACAACTAAGGATCTTTACATGTAGGTACCCAGAGGAACTGTCAAATTAAAAAAAGAATTATTCTGATATAAATTCTAAAAAGTCAATCTATGATTCTAAGCTAACCAGACTTTTCATCAACGAAAGGTCATCTTCAACAGGTATATTTATTTACAATGTAAAAAGGTCATTGAAATTGAGTACTGAAAAGTGAAAACTCTATAACCAGTTAGTAAGTAATTCCTACACATTTTCAGATGTCCTAGCAATGAATTATCATTTAATAACTTGAATACTTCAGTTACGGACACTGTTCATTAGTCTGCTATTTGTCTTTTCTAAAGGGCCGTACACACGTAGGGTTTTTTAAGTTTTTCCACCAGACTTTTTGCTAAGCTCCTCCTACTTTTTCCACAAGATTTTTGAATAGTATAAGAAGAGACGATAAAATAATTATTTATTTTAGTTGGTATCCATGATACCTGCAGGTATCATGGATACAACTTCTTATACTATTCAAAAATTTTGTGGAAAAAATAGGAGGAGCTTAAAAGACTTAAAAAACCCTGCGTGTGTACGGCCCTTAACAGCTAATTAAATTGTAACGGACTAACAGTATATTGCATTAACCAAGATTGCTCTACCTCAATATATATATTGTCCCATCACATAATGTCCCAATCATTGTGTGTCATTCTGTATTCTCACACTATATGTTATAGTGTCCCATATTGTCCCACTATATTATGTCCCATATCTAATCTCCTATTTTAGTATAGTCTCCCATTAAATATTGTCCAATATGCATTCTCCCATTTAGTATCCTCCCATTCTATTACAGTGTATTATTATACATAAGTCCCTAAATCCTTATATATTTTCAATGAATAACGTCTCCTGACTTTGACCCAATTTGTCATTTTGAGGAATGTACTTTTGTTTCACAACAAATTTCTTCCCGTCACTGAAAGCAATTGTTAGGTAGCGTGCCATCACTGAAGAAAAAATACGAGTCATATTGAATCAAAATTTGAGTTTTCAGATTGTCCCAAAACCGGCTCAAAAGTATGAGTCAATTTGACTCATCCTAATATTTTCCTCAAAAACAAGATTCATATTGACTCCTAATTCATAGTAGGATTAACTCAGGTAGAGTCAATCAAGTAAAAAGACCCTAATATTGAAGTTTTGCCCGCCTTGACTCAAGCTATGAGTCATGTTGACTCTGAAATTTTTCTCAGTGATTGGAATGCGAGAAAGAAAGTTTACTCACCTCGATCGCGTTTACTTTCATTTGAAGTATCGTGGACATGGTTCCAATTGAGACAGTGGACTCGTTTGCAAGTTTTCGCTATGATCGTTTTTGGTTCCTTCTGTGTTTCAATCTGATGTGTTTTATGAACTTCTTCGTTCTAGTACGCGAGGTCAACCTGGTCCAGGCCTATTAGTATTATCAACAGTCTCTTTGGATGGTTTTATTGTCCTCCAGATGAGCATTCTATTCATTTTTAATATAATCTGAAATTCACCGGGTGACTTGCCAGTTTTATACAGCTTTACAATGGCAATTTTTTTTAGCTTCAATTTTTAGTGGAGTGAAAACTAGTTATTTATCTGAAAAATAGTACCAATTTACACAGACATTTTTTTATTAGTATTAGAAATAATCAATTATGTTTTTGTATATAATTAAATTCTATAGTATGAAATATAAACGAAAATCACGAAAATCTCATTTTAATTTTCCATATAAGGTAGGACAAAAATAGTCTCACCATGTAACTTGTGTTCATGAATAAAACTTTTATGGTGAGTTGCAAAGTATCTCACCTTGCAACAAATGTGACTAAATAAGTGGGCTACTTGGTATCCCACTGTACCCCAAAGAATTTTATCTATATTCAAAACTGTCATTTTCATTAATAAATTATTAGACTAAAATACACAATCTGCCCAAGTTAGACTTAGCATAATTTATTAACATTTCCTAAATTACTTTCCCATGCATGTAGATAGCATACTAATGGAGTCTGTCCTTGAGTTGTTAGGTAGGTTTGAGGTTCTTAGGCAGGTAGATGAGTACCTGAACACCTCGACTGTTGAAAAGAGTTGTGACCTCTAATATATGAGAGGTCAGACAGCAACGGGGTGGCCACAATTTAAAAAAAAATCACTGGGACAGCCATATTTGAATATTGGGTCAAAACTATATTGTCGGATGAATATTTTTGAGGTTTTCCTAATTCTACAGCATTAAATAAAATAAACTTTTGGTAATATATAAAAAAATATGTATTTTTATTTTCGGCTATTTCTGGGTTCATAATTAAAATTTCCATCTGTTAATTTTATCACATCCGGTAATTGACAATTTGCCACACTTAAAATATATTTTTATCCAAAATATCTAAATTTATTTTCCTAAATTATATCACTAGGAACATTTTGAATATTTCAGTCAACTATCCATAGCAGAACTAGTTTTACAGTAATTTTATATATTTTCAAATTATATGAAATCACATAGCTATAAGGTAACTTTGTTGAAGCAGGTAAATGGTAAATTGCTACACACGAGTTAATATCGGCCTCAAACCACAGAAACACCAATAAAAATGAAATAGATTCAAATATTCCAAAAATAATCAAATTATAACGTGTTTTGCCCTTCGTTTGATTAGCAACATTTTAGTATAAATTCAGTTCAGCAGGATAGAGAAATTCTTGAGAAAAGTTGTTTAAAGCTAGAAGGGCCACAATTTACCCGTGTGACCCTAGTATTAGGAATTAGTATAGAAATATATGATATCACTTTTACTTGGTTTCATTAAATAGGAAACTTTACATGAGAAAAATTGCTATTCCTTCAATTTTTCAATAGATTCGTTCTGGATTATTTTCGTTGAACGGCTTTGGGAATTTTAAATTAAAACCGAAAGTTTAATTCATTTTTGTTATTAATTATACAGTGAAAACTTCTACCTCACCATATTAATTATATGGTGAAATAGAAGAAAATCTACTTCTAACGTACCTCGTAGAGGTGAATCTACTTCTAACGTAGATCGTAGAGGTGAATCTACAATTCTAACGTAGATCATAGAGGTGAATCTACAATTCTAACGTAGATCATAGAGGTGAATCTACTTCTAACGTAGATCGTAGAGGTGAATCTACAATTCTAACGTAGATCATAGAGGTGAATCTACAATTCTAACGTAGATCATAGAGGTGAATCTACTTCTAACGTACCTCGTAGAGGTGAATCTACTTCTAACGTAGATCGTAGAGGTGAATCTACAATTCTAACGTAGATCATAGAGGTGAATCTACAATTCTAACGTAGATCATAGAGGTGAATCTACTTCTAACGTAGATCGTAGAGGTGAATCTACAATTCTAACGTAGATCATAGAGGTGAATCTACAATTCTAACGTAGATCATAGAGGTGAATCTACTTCTAACGTACCTCGTAGAGGTGAATCTACTTCTAACGTAGATCGTAGAGGTGAATCTACAATTCTAACGTAGATCATAGTGGTGAATCTACAATTCTAACGTAGATCATAGAGGTGAATCTACTTCTAACGTAGATCGTAGAGGTGAATCTACAATTCTAACGCAGATCATAGAGGTGAATCTACAATTCTAACGTAGATCATAGAGGTGAATCTAATTCTAACGTAGATCGTAGAGGTGAATCTACTTCTAACGTACCTCGTAGAGGTGAATCTACTTCTAACGTAGATCGTAGAGGTGAATCTACAATTCTAACGTAGATCATAGAGGTGAATCTACAATTCTAACGTAAATCATAGAGGTGAATCTACTTCTAACGTAGATCGTAGAGGTGAATCTACTTCTAACGTAGATCGTAGAAGTGAATCTACAATTCTAACGTAGATCATAGAGGTGAATCTACTTCTAACGTAGATCGTAGAGGTGAATCTACTTCTAACGTAGATCGTAGAGGTGAATCTACTTCTAACGTAGATCGTAGAGGTGAATCTACTTCTAACGTAGATCGTAGAGGTGAATCTACTTCTAACGTAGATCGTAGAAGTGAATCTACAATTCTAACGTAGATCATAGAGGTGAATCTACTTCTAACGTAGATCGTAGAGGTGAATCTACTTCTAACGTAGATCGTAGAGGTGAATCTACTTCTAACGTAGATCGTAGAGGTGAATCTACAATTCTAACGTAGATCATAGAGGTGAATCTACAATTCTAACGTAGATCATAGAGGTGAATCTACTTCTAACGTACCTCGTAGAGGTGAATCTACTTCTAACGTAGATCGTAGAGGTGAATCTACAATTCTAACGTAGATCATAGAGGTGAATCTACAATTCTAACGTAGATCATAGAGGTGAATCTACTTCTAACGTAGATCGTAGAGGTGAATCTACTTCTAACGTAGATCGTAGAAGTGAATCTACAATTCTAACGTAGATCATAGAGGTGAATCTACTTCTAACATAGATCGTAGAGGTGAATCTACTTCTAACGTAGATCGTAGAAGTGAATCTACAATTCTAACGTAGATCATAGAGGTGAATCTACTTCTAACGTAGATCGTAGAGGTGAATCTACTTCTAACGTAGATCGTAGAGGTGAATCTACTTCTAACGTAGATCGTAGAGGTGAATCTACAATTCTAACGTAGATCATAGAGGTGAATCTACAATTCTAACGTAGATCATAGAGGTGAATCTACTTCTAACGTACCTCGTAGAGGTGAATCTACTTCTAACGTAGATCGTAGAGGTGAATCTACAATTCTAACGTAGATCATAGAGGTGAATCTACAATTCTAACGTAGATCATAGAGGTGAATCTACTTCTAACGTAGATCGTAGAGGTGAATCTACAATTCTAACGTAGATCATAGAGGTGAATCTACAATTCTAACGTAGATCATAGAGGTGAATCTACTTCTAACGTACCTCGTAGAGGTGAATCTACTTCTAACGTAGATCGTCGAGGTGAATCTACAATTCTAACGTAGATCATAGAGGTGAATCTACAATTCTAACGTAGATCATAGAGGTGAATCTACTTCTAACGTAGATCGTAGAGGTGAATCTACAATTCTAACGCAGATCATAGAGGTGAATCTACAATTCTAACGTAGATCATAGAGGTGAATCTAATTCTAACGTAGATCGTAGAGGTGAATCTACTTCTAACGTACCTCGTAGAGGTGAATCTACTTCTAACGTAGATCGTAGAGGTGAATCTACAATTCTAACGTAGATCATAGAGGTGAATCTACAATTCTAACGTAGATCATAGAGGTGAATCTACTTCTAACGTAGATCGTAGAGGTGAATCTACTTCTAACGTAGATCGTAGAAGTGAATCTACAATTCTAACGTAGATCATAGAGGTGAATCTACTTCTAACGTAGATCGTAGAGGTGAATCTACTTCTAACGTAGATCGTAGAGGTGAATCTACTTCTAACGTAGATCGTAGAGGTGAATCTACTTCTAACGTAGATCGTAGAGGTGAATCTACTTCTAACGTAGATCGTAGAAGTGAATCTACAATTCTAACGTAGATCATAGAGGTGAATCTACTTCTAACGTAGATCGTAGAGGTGAATCTACTTCTAACGTAGATCGTAGAGGTGAATCTACTTCTAACGTAGATCGTAGAGGCGAATCTACTTCTAACGTAGATCGTAGAGGTGAATCTACTTCTAACGTAGATCGTAGAGGTGAATCTACTTCTAACGTAGATCATAGAGGTGAATCTACTTCTAACGTAGATCGTAGAGGTGAATCTACTTCTAACGTAGATCGTAGAGGTGAATCTACTTCTAACGTAGATCATAGAGGTGAATCTACTTCTAACGTAGATCGTAGAGGTGAATCTACTTCTAACGTATGTCGTAGAGGTGAATCTATTTCTAACGTAGATCGTAGAGGTGAATCTACTTCTAACGTAGGTCGTAGAGGTGAATCTACTTCTAAACGTAGATCGTAGAGGTGAATCTACAATTCTAACGTAGATCATAGAGGTGAATCTACTTCTAACGTAGATCGTAGAGGTGAATCTACTTCTAACGTAGATCGTAGAGAGAATCTACTTCTAACGTAGATCGTAGAGGTGAATCTACTTCTAACGTAGATCATAGAGGTGAATCTACTTCTAACGTAGATCGTAGAGGTGAATCTACTTCTAACGTAGATCGTAGAGAGAATCTACTTCTAACGTAGATCGTAGAGGTGAATCTACTTCTAACGTAGATCATAGAGGTGAATCTACTTCTAACGTAGATCGTAGAGGTGAATCTACTTCTAACGTAGATCGTAGAGAGAATCTACTTCTAACGTAGATCGTAGAGGTGAATCTACTTCTAACGTAGATCGTAGAGGTGAATCTACTTCTAACGTAGATCATAGAGGTGAATCTACTTCTAACGTAGATCGTAGAGGTGAATCTACTTCTAGCGTAGATCGTAGAGGTGAATCTACTTCTAACGTAGATCGAAGAGGTGAATCTACTTCTAACGTAGATCGTAGAGGTGAATCTACTTCTAACGTAGAACGTAGAGGTGAATCTACTTCTAACGTAGAACGTAGAGGTGAATCTACTTCTAACGTAGATCGTAGAGGTGAATCTACTTCTAACGTAGATCGTAGAGGTGAATCTACTTCTAACGTAGATCGTAGAGGTGAATCTACTTCTAACGTAGATCGTAGAGGTGAATCTACTTCTAACGTAGATCGTAGAGGTGAATCTACTTCTAACGTAGATCGTAGAGGTGAATATACTTCTAACGTAGATCGTAGAGGTGAATCTACTTCTAACTACTTTGCAGAAAATGCCTTTAAATTTTTTACTACTAATAATAGAAAATTATATGAGACTTTCATGAATTTTTCTTTTCATTTATAGGTAGGGAAATATAAAAAGAAAATTTATTCCTTCATTCACAATCTCATGATTTAATTGTCCTCCTAATTGTCATATGATGACGTAATAACTCAGCTATTGTCATCTCACATCGTTAATAATGAAGATGATGAAAATAAGGGTGAGAATTATTTATTTTCTGTGTTATTTTGAAGTAATTAAATATTCCTAATTGGGAAAAATTTACATACAATTCATTTTTTGACTATCCATTTATATTCTAAAATAATTTGCTTGTGAGTGATTTTCCTTTGAAATGCAAAAATAAGTACAATAAAATATAGTTATTTATTTCCTACCTAAAGCATATAGGGAATGTAATCCTCCACCCTACCATTATTGATCCATAATCCAACACTTGCATTTTATCCTAAATCTTAGTATTATTGGTAGTTACTATCATTGCCAATATATTGTATAAAAAGTATACTTTAGTTGGTAACGTATCCTGGATAAATGGAAAATTCGAGAGATTGCGGATTTATCCTACCTCCATTTTTATATTATGTTATTTATTAATTTTTTGTGACTCTATATGGTTAAATCATATAGCGAAATTATCTAGTTAAAAAAATGTACCTTAGGTATTTAAATAAATTACATGACAACATAATTTTGGATCGATAAAATATGACCAACTGACAGTATTTAGCAGACTAACTCTAAAATGAATACAAATGGAATTCGTTTCCTGTCGATTCATTAATGCGCGTCAGTCTGGGTGGCGTTCACACGGTGGAACAAAACACGACAAACAAGTTACAACATTATGGACATTCCTATTGCAATGCTTTGAAATATACTTTCCATGGGAGGACTTTCCTTCTTTAATTGTATGTCTGGTTATCTGGCGCACCGAGACAAGGTATTTAGGGGCATAGGAGGACCAGTTCCTTCCAAATCAGTCTCAGGCCATTACTCAGACAATTATTCAGGCCATTACTCAGGCAGAAGATTATCGATAGCTAAGATTTTCTCAGGGGCAACTACTGTGCGAGGTCATTCAGGTGACACAAACACTACCTGTTGCTATATTGCTGTTAACTAAAATAAATTAAGTACTTAGTCTCATCTGAAATATTCTTAATTCATGCACATCACGGTTCAGATATTAGACACATTTTAACGATTAGTTTTAGTTATGTTTCTCATTACCCTTGCCATATAGAATAGGTGTCATGTACTCTTCAAAGTTTGTGTATTAATAAATTCTATAACTAAATAAAAATATAAACTGCACATGATTAAGAAAATTAAACGGCAGAGGATGTGGCTAAATAATGCCACACAGAAAAAAAAAGATATTTTTTGACCCATTTATGAACTTATAATCAAATTTTAATTACTATCGTACCTATCAGTTCTCTATTCCCTTTCTTCTATCCCTTTAACAATCTCTCTCTAATCCCCTTTCCCTCACCTCTTCCCTCTTCTCTCCCTTGATTGCATCACCACGTTTCTCCGCATCTTCCTCACCCTGACCCCAGGCCTGAGAGTAAGTTACAGCCCTAATACACGGATGTGAGGTGCCGTGCCTAAATCAAAGGGCACGCCAAGGGGTTAACGCAGCTAGTAATAACGTCATTTCTGTTTCATTAGGCACTAAGAGAAAATTATGAAAATTACTATGAATGCTTTTATATTAAAGACTGGTGTGAAGAATTAGATAATATTCGATATGATATTCCCATATTAACATTATTAATTAGAATATGAACTTCCTATTCCAAAGCAGTACTCCTCCCGTTAATTACCTTGCTATGCGATCGGGGAAGTGTTAGTTAGTTTTGATTGTTAATAAGTGTGATTAGTGAGACATTCTTCCTTGGAGTGCGCAGTGTTGGATAAGAAATGCGCATAAAAAGCGTCCTAAATACTTCACCTCAAAATAAATAAGGACAAATTCCCATTGATCTCCATTCACGAAATGTCATTTTATAGTCCACTTATTATATCTGAGGTCAGAAGGTCACGATGGAATGAGTATTTGTTCCATTCTTTATCTGAAATACGTGAATAAAATAATAATGGTAATAACAGTATTTTGTTAAGATACTATACAACATTAAAGGTTAATAAAACAGCTAATAATAAAAACTAGTGCTATTTATAGTAATACCTATTGTGTATCTCATGCTACACACAAAAACTCTATCCTGCTATCTTCTTCTTATGTGGAACAACATCATGAAGGATAAGTTACAATATTAATTCAAACACGTTAAAGAAAAGAAGAACTGTGAGAACAGGGAATCTTCGCGCTGAACTTGAACTCTTGTCCCGTCACATGGAATACCTGAGCAGAGTCAGGTAGGAATAGCATTGCAAGCAAACCTGAATTTCCAGGCTCAACGGGAATGCTGCGTTGTAAACTGTTGTAAACGTCGTGGCAAACTGAAGGATATAAAAAGACTGGAGACGAGCAGACTGAACACAGTTCCTGTTAAGTCACACTTTGAGATGCATTCGGTAGGTGCTCAGATCTTCAGCTTTTTCTAAATATTTGTTTGTGAAATAGTTTGAATTAGTCTAACTCTTCATTACAGATAATCGTGATCGCTACCCTTGCCACAGTGGCACTTGCTGCCCCCCAGAACTTCAGGGAAGAGTACCCTATCATCGAAATTTTGAGGTCCAACTTCAACGGCCCCATCAACGGACTGTACGACTTCGACTACGAAACCGAAAATGGAATCAGAAGACAAGAACAAGGCTCTCCCAGCGGTGCAAACGGAGCCGTCGTCTCTCAGGGTGGATGGACGTAAGATTCTAAACTTTAAATTCACTTGAGAAATTATACGGAAGTACAAATTTTGAGACCGGAAAATGAAGAAATTATTACAGAATACAAATTTCAATAATACAGCTATGGGAATAAATATTCGAGTGTAATTAATGTTCAGCAATCTAGATGTTGGAAATTTTAATTCATTATGTTCTAATTCTCCAAGTTTTAGTTTATAAAACAAGAAACTTTCTCAATAAAACGAATATTGCACACTATGACAGATTGCTGTAATAGAAAATCATTTTCTCATTGAATCTAAAACATAGAGCTTATTAAAGATCGATTTACTTTGCATCTTCATTCAAGTATTTAGAAATGTAATCATAGCGTCTGCAGTCATACTTTCTCCTGTCTTTTGGTTTTAGATGTTGAATACGATATGAAACTAGTTAAAAGTTAAAATTGATCCAAAATACAAAGATTCGAAATTTAAAATAATAAGTCATTGGGAAGAAATATTGAAAACAGGTTCTGCAGTTACCACTTTAACCAATTTGTGATGTTCACTTTGCAGTTTCACCTTCCCCGATGGTACTCCCGCAGAGTTCAACTTCGTAGCTGACGAAGGTGGATATAGAGTGCAGTCTGACCTTCTGCCAGTCGCCCCCGAAATGCCCGCTCACGCTATCGAACAGATCCGCAGAGCCGAAGAAGAGAGAGCTGCTGGTATCCGTTGGGACCAGAGAGGTTTCAGAATCAACAAGTAGATTCTTCCTTCCATTCACCTTTAGTCTTGTTCTTTGATTCCTACGAAAATTTTAAAAATTTGATTAACGAACAAATAGACTGAAAATTGAATTTCCCTTTTCATCTATTGTACATAAAGTCAATAAAATATTCAATGTATTTTTACTCATGTTTTATTTCTCTAATTATTCGCATCGTATTTAAATACGGGGAGATATAACCTCTTGAACCTGAATATTATTTTCTGATATCAACACATTCACCAATGTGTTTTATATGACTGTCAGACTATTTAGTTAACATTTATTTCTCTATTAGTTCAAATCTTTGACGGAAGCCCTTATTTTAAACATGGCATTGTAAATTCATGTAATTGTAACAATTGGTAGAAAGAAAGTACCTTTACAATGAAAACAGAAGTATTTTAATATCATTTACATCTTACTGAGTATGTAAGTTGTACATGTTAATGAATATTTATGAATAATCATTACTATTTGGGTACTTACTTAGCTTGAGTAAAATTACCCACTAACTCAAGTTATTGTTACCTGTCTGTGCTGATTGGCTTACCGCTAATTAGGGTTTTACTAAATAAATTCCAGGTAAATTTAACCTAAAATATCAGCACAAGTAAATATTATAATAAATGTGCAATTGTGTGCTTTAATGAATTTAATTTCAAATTTAAACATTAAATTAATTATCAAATCATATAAATAATGAAATATCAATTTATTAATTTGAATGTACATACTTGGAAAATTAAATAAGAAAGGAAAAGTGTAAAGACTTAAGTTAATTTTAGTTAAAACCTAGTGAGACCAACACAATATATAGCATTAGAGAACAGGGTTCATAGTTTTATATTTAAAAGTTCCTTTAAAATTTATCTAGAAATGCTATAAATTAGTAATTTAAGGTTATATAACATATCACAGTTAGTAGAAAAGAAATTGATCAAGTATTCGCTTCGTAATTAATTATATTTGAAATATTGGAAGTCAATCTTCACTGTCCGACTTTCTAACAGATTGAATAGAAGAACAAGGAAGGGTTACTAACTATATCTCAAATTGTCTCAAATTTAATGTTAATTAGGTTTTTAGGTACTTTTTGGTGCCTACTTTTTTTAGGTTGATAGTATTTAGGTATCGGTATAAGTAGCCATTTATGATATACTATAGCAATAAATCTTAATTGCTATTGTTTTGAATTAGTCGAATGTAAGCCTTTTCTTACTAAGAAATTCGGAGAGTAGTGCGAAATCCATCCGAACAACTCAAATTGTTCGAATATTATAATTATATAGAAGCAAATTTAAAATGGTTTGCAGTTTTCTAGCCAGTAATCTCAGTTTTAATGAATGCAGTAATAAAAATGTTAGAATGGAGAATCCCTAATAATGTTCAATTTTGAGACCTGATATTGAAGAGATGTGTTAAAAATATACCCATCTTATTTCATTCACACTGTTTGCATAGATTCACACTAAGATCGCTACTAATGCTTTCTTGACAGACGTTGCAGTGCATCTTAGATTTCCTGTCTTTCTTGGAAGATCACAATTAAGTTACATTTCTTGCCTTGGTTTTTATTTTCTGTTGAATAACACATACGAACGGGAAAAAACTTATTTCAGAATGGGTGGGTGTCATTAGCTAGTATTCTTGAAAGTTATTTTTCTGGTTTGACGCAAAAGGTGATGCAACTGTTTTGTATTTCACCCGGGCTCCAGAGACCCGCCTGGTACCAAATGATATACAATTAAATAGAACATATAGTATGTTGCATTATTTTCGTTGATACATAAATATTTAATTTATTGATTAAAGGCAGGAAGTTTCAGCAGCTCAAGTCAATTAGTATTAAAAGTATTATTTAATGTTTCCACCATAACGGGCTTTCCGTTGGTCGTTCAAGGAATAGTCTAACATTTCATACAGTATCTATAATATGTAAAAATATAATATTAGAATTATTATGGTGCATTGATCTAATAATAAATTATTTAATGGAGAGTACAAGACAACTTCAAAGAATATTATTCAAGTTTCTATGGAATTACCGTCATTTAACTCCAGAAAATAGTCAAAGAGTTTCAAACAGAAAATTGAACCAAGGAATCTCCTTATAGGCTCTATTGTATTATTATTAGAGGTTATTTAAACTCTGGTTTGAAGGTTTGTTCAGATTTCAAGCGTTAGAATATATAGATTTCTATTCATCATCAGGAGAAGGGTGGAAAACCTGGACCTGACAATGAATTTTATGACCAATGGCTGTATGTTGGATACCATCTTTCTATGATAATGATAATGATAATTTTTATTGAATAAGACATTAGTACAATAGAAAAAGAAAAGAAATAACATTAAAAAAAAAATATTCAAGCCCTTTCGAAGTTCTATACATAGAACTTTTATTTAAGCTATATATCCTAAAGTTTATTAATAGTAATTAATCTATTAAATATTAAAATATGAGACAAAAAATTAGAAAATTTGTTACTATCTATAGCTATTGCTAGCTTCATTAATTCTCTAGAGTATTACTACTTTCTATATACATATCTGTGACAAAATCGAGTGTGTTTTATTGTTTTCAGGTGTCTCCTTGTTTCTATGTATGTTCTCTTTTCCTATGTGTCTTCTCTATTCCTATGCGTTACTTGTTGCTATTTGTGTGTCCTCTTGATCCATATGTGTTTCCTCTTGATCCTTAATGTGTCCTATTGATTTAGGTGTGTCCTGACGAACCTAAATGTGTTCTGATGATCCTAAGTGTGTCTGGTTAATCCTATGTGTGTCCTGTTGATACTAAGTGTGTCCTGTTGATACTAAGTGTGTCCTTATGATCCTTAGTGTGTCCTGATGATCCTTAGTGTGTCCTGATGATCCTTAATGTGTCCTGTTGATCCTAAGTGTGTCCTGATGATCCTAAATGTGTCCTGAAGATCCTAAGTGTGTCCGGTTAATCCTATGTGTGTCCTGTTGATACTAAGTAAGTCCTGTTGATCCTAAGTGTGTCCTGATGATCCTAAGTGTGTCCTGATGATCCATGATGTGTCCTGTTAATCTGTAGTATGTTCTATTGATTCTTAGTTGATTCTAATCAAATCAGACTCTATTATATACTCATATTTCGATAATTGCATTCAACGTGAGCAATACCTGTAACTTGTATAAAAGAAAATCAAAATGAAAATTATTTAGTCAGACTTTCTTAAATTTATTGTATCTGAAAATTCCAATTTTCTTCAAACTAAAATATCATAATACAATATATATGTGTGTTAAAACGATACACTTGGTATTAAACTAACACACATATGAAGAGAAATATGTCAAAAGATATATGCTAAGCAGTGTGTTTATATGACACACTTTGTTAAATTGCCTTTTTGTAATAAAATTATGATACAATGCACGACAGTTGTACGTGTGTTGAGGTGACACACTCTACTATATCAGTATATGATCAGCTAAATTAACACTCACATTCATTTCAAAATATAATTTGCATGTCAAAAGTAGATGAAGGACACTCGTAGAGCGCATACATTCGCAGCCTTGACCTTCGCCTTTAACCTGTTTGCTCCCTAAATCTGATAAACTGGTAACTGTGTAATGACAAATCGTTCTACCAGATTTCAGGCAATTTGGTTCAATACTTTTTAGTTATTGATTTATGAATGATTTTGACCTTTGACACGAATGCTCCCAAATACTCACTAAATCGTTGTTTCATGGATATTGACCACTCGTCCCGAAAAATTCCAAGCAATTTGGTCGAAGATTTTTTTAGTTATGCGAATAACCAAATAACAAAATAACAAAAAGTAATGACTCGTTTTACAGCAGTGTGTCATTACGACACACTACATTAGCAGATGCTTCATTTTGACACACTTAACTCATAACACAGTCATTGCATGGGAGAGAATATTTTTTCATATGAGATAAAAAAAACTGTTGTAAACGGCTTCAGAGGGAAGGGAGGAATAGCAATGCAAGCAAACCTGAATTTCCAGCCTCTACGGGAATGCTGCGTTGTAAACTGTTGTAAACGTCGTGGCAAACTGAAGGATATAAAAAGACTGGAGATGAGCAGACTGAACACAGTTCCTGTTAAGTCACACTTTGAGATGCATTCGGTAAGTGCTCAGATCTTCAGCTTTTTCGAAATATTTATTTGTGAAATAGTTTGAATTAGTCTAACCCTTCATTACAGATAATCGTGATCGCTACCCTTGCCACAGTGGCACTTGCTGCCCCCCAGAACTTCAGGGAAGAGTACCCTATCATCCCAATTGTGAGGTCCAACTTCAACGGACCCATCAACGGACTGTACGACTTCGACTACGAAACCGAAAATGGAATCAGAAGACAAGAACAAGGCTCACCCAGCGGTGCAAACGGAGCCGTCGTCTCTCAGGGTGGATGGACGTAAGATTCTAAACTTTAAATTCACTTGAGAAATTATACGGAAGTACAAATTTTGAGACCGGAAAATGATGAAAATATTACAGAATTCAAATTACAATAATACAGTTATGGGAATAAATATTCGAGTGTAATTAATGTTCAGCAATCTAGATGTTGGAAATTTTAATTCATTATGTTCTAATTCTCCAAGTTTTAGTTTATAAAATAAGAAACGTTCTCAATGAAACGAATATTGCACACTATGACAGATTGCTGTAATAGAAAATCATTTTCTCATTGAATCTAAAAGATAGAGCTTACTAAAGATCGATTTACTTTGCTTCTTCATTCAAGTATTTGGGAATGTAATCATAGCGTCTGCAGTCATACTTTCTCCTGTCTTTTGGTTTTAGATGTTGAATACGATATGAAACTAGTTAAAAGTTAAAATTGATCCAAAATACAAAGATTCGAAATTTAAAATAATAAGTCATTGGGAAGAAATATTGAAAACAGGTTCTGCAGTTACCAGTTTAACCAATTTGTGATGTTCACTTTGCAGTTTCACCTTTCCCGATGGTACCCCCGCTGAGTTCAACTTCGTAGCTGACGAAGGTGGATACAGAGTGCAGTCTGACCTTCTGCCAGTCGCCCCCGAAATGCCCGCTCACGCCATCGAACAGATCCGCAGAGCCGAAGAAGAGAGAGCTGCTGGTATCCGTTGGGACCAGAGAGGTTTCAGAATCAACAAGTAGATTCTTCCTTCCATTCACCTTTAGTCTTGTTCTTTGATTCCTACGAAAATTTTAAAAATTGATTAACGAACAAATAGACTGAAAATTGCATTTCTCTTTTCATCTATTGTACATAAAGTCAATAAAATATTCAATGTATTTTTACCTATCTTTTATTACTCTAAAATTTTGCCTCGTATTTAAATATGGGGAGATATAACCTCTTGAACCTGAATATTATTTTCTGATATCAACACATTCACCAATGTGTTTTATATGACTGTCAGATTATTTAGTTAGCATTTATTTCTCTATTAGTTCAAATTTTTGTCGGATGCCCTTATTTTAAACATGGCATTGTAAATTCATGTAATTGTAACAATTGGTAGAAAGAAAGTACCTTTACAATGAAAACAGAAGTATTTCAATATCATTTACATCTTACTGAGTATGTAAGTTGTACATGTTAATGAGTATTTATAAATACTCATTACTATTTGGGTACTTACTTAGCTTGAGTATAATTACCCACTAACTCAAGTTATTGTTTCCTGTCTGTGCTGATTGGCTTACCGCTAATTAGGGTTTTACTAAATAAATTTGAGGTAAATTTAACCTAAAATATCAGCACAAGTAAATATTATAATAAATGTGCAATTGTGTGCTTTAGTGAATTTAATTTCAAATTTAAACATTAAATTAATTATCAAATCATAAAAATAATGAAATATCAATTTATTAATTTGAATGTACATACTTGGAAAATTAAATAAGAAAGGAAAAGTGTAAAGACTTAAGTTAATTTTATTTAAAACCTAGTGAGACCAACACAATATATAGCATTAGAGAACAGGGATCATAGTTTTATATTTAAAAGTTCCTTTCAAATTTATCTAGAAATGCTATAAATTAGTAATTTAAGGTTATATAACATATCACAGTTAGTAGAAAAGAAATTGATCAAGTATTCGCTTCGTAATTAATTATATTTGAAATATTGGAAGTCAATCTTCACTGTCCGACTTTCTAACAGATTGAATAGAAGAACAAGGAAGGGTTACTAACTATATCTCAAATTGTCTCAAATTTAATGTTAATTAGGTTTTTAGGTACTTTTTGGTGCCTACTTTTTTTAGGTTATTAGTATTTAGGTATCGGTATAAGTAGCCATTTATGATATACTATAGCAATAAATCTTAATTGCTATTGTTTTGAATCAGTCGGATGTAAGCCTTTTTTTTACTAAGAAATTCGGAGAGTTGTGCGAAATCCATCCGAACAACTCAAATTGTTCGAATATTATAATTATATAGAAGCAAATTTAAAATGGTTTGCAGTTTTCTAGCTAGTAATCTCAGTTCTAATGAATTCAGTAATAAAAATGTTAGAATGGAGAATCCCTAATAATGTTCAATTTTGAGACCTGATATTGAAAAGATGTGTTAAAAATATACCCATCTTATTTCATTCACACTGTTTGCATAGATTCACACTAAGATCGCTACTAATGCTTTCTTGACAGTCGTTGCAGTGCATCTTAGATTTCCTGTCTTTCTTGGAAGATCACAATTAAGTTACATTTCTTGCCTTTGTTTTTATTTTCTGTTGAATAACACATACGAACGGGAAAAAACTTATTTCAGAATGGGTGGGTGTCATTAGCTAATATTCTTGAAAGTTATTTTTCTGGTTTGACGCAAAAGGTGATGCAACTGTTTTTGTATTTCACCCGGGCTCCAGAGACCCGCCTGGTACCAAATGATATATAATTAAATAGAACATATAGTATGTTGCATTATTTTCGTTGATACATAAATATTTAATTTATTGATTGAAGTCAGGAAGTTTCAGCAGCTCAAGTCAATTAGTATTAAAAGTATTATTTAATGTTTCCACCATAACGAGCTTTCCGTTGGTCGTTCAAGGAATAATTTAACATTTCATACAGTATCTATAATATGTAAAAATATAACATTAGAATTATTATGGTGCATTGATCTAATAATAAATTATTTAATGGAGAGTACAAGACAACTTCAAAGAATATTATTCAAGTTTCTATGGAATTACCGTCATTTAACTACAGAAAATAGTCAAAGTTTTTCAAACAGAAAATTGAACCAAGGAATCTCCTTATAGGCTCTATTCTATTAATATTAGAGGTTATTTAAACTCTGCTTTGAAGGTTTGTTCAGATTTCAAGCGTTCGAATAGAAAGATTTCTATTCATCATCAGGAGAAGGGTGGAAAACCTGGACCTGACAATGAATTTTATGACCAATGGTTGTATGTTGGATACCGTCTTTCTATTTAAGCTATATATCCTAAAGTTTATTAATATTAATTAATCCATTGAATTTTAAAATATGAGACAAAAAATTAGGAAATTTGTTACTATCTACAGCTATTGCTTATTACATTAATTCTCTAAAGTATTTCTACTTTCTATATATTTGTGACAAAATCAAGTGTGTTTCATTGTTTTCAGGTGTCTCCTTGTTTCTATGTATGTTCTCTTTTCCTACGTGTCTTCTCTATTCCTATACGTTACTTGTTGCTATTTGTGTTTCCTCTTGATCCATATTGTGTCCTGTTGAACATAAGTGTGTCCTCTAGATCCTAAGTGTGTCCTGTTGATACTAAGTGTGTCCTTATGATCCTAAGTGTGTCTGGTTAATCCTATGTGTGTCCTGTTGATACTAAGTGTGTCGTGATGATCCTAAGTGTGTCCTGTTAATCCTATGTGTGTCCTGATGATCCTAAGTGTGTCCTGATGATCCATGATGTGTCCTGTTAATCTGTAGTATGTTCTATTGATTCTAAGTTGATTCTAAACAAATCAGGCTCTATTGTCTACTTATATTTCGATAATTGCATTCAACGTGAGCAATACCTGTAACTTGTATAAAAGAAAATCAAAATGAAAATTATTTAGTCAGACTTTCTTAAATTTATTGTATCTGAAAATTCCAATTTCCTTCAAACTAAAATATCATAATACAATATATATGTGTGTTAAAACGACACACTTGGTATTAAACTAACACACATATGAAGAGAAATATGTCAAAAGATATATGCTAAGCAGAGTGTTTATATGACACACTCTGTTAAATTGCCTTTTTGTAATAAAATTATGATACAATGCACGACAGTTGTACGTGTGTTGAGGTGACACACTCTACTATATCAGTATATGATCAGCTAAATTAACACTCACATTCATTTCAAAATATAATTTGCATGTCAAAAGTAGATGAAGGACACTCGTAGAGCGCATACATTCGCAGCCTTGACCTTCGCCTTTAACCTGTTTGCTCCCTAAATCTGATAAACTGGTAACTGTGTAATGACAAATCGTTCTACCAGATTTCAGGCAATTTGGTTCAATACTCTTTAGTTATTGATTTATAAATGATTTTGACCTTTGACACGAATGTTCCCAAAAACTCACTAAATCGTTCTTTCATGGATATTGACCACTCGTCCCGAAAAATTCCAAGCAATTTGGTCGAAGATTTTTTGAGTTATGCGAATAACCAAATAACAAAATGACAAAAAGTAATGACTCGTTTTACAGCAGTGTGTCATAACGACACACTACATTTGCAGATGGTTCATTTTGACACACTTAACTCATAACGCAGACATTGCATGTGAGAGAATATTTTCTAATATGAGATAAAAATAAAATGTTGTAAACGGCTTCAGAGGGAAGGGAGGAATAGCATTGCAAGCAAACCTGAATTTCCAGCCTCTACGGGAATGCTGCGTTGTAAACTGTTGTAAACGTCGTGGCAAACTGAAGGATATAAAAAGACTGGAGATGAGCAGACTGAACACAGTTCCTGTTAAGTCACACTTTGAGATGCATTCGGTAGGTGCTCAGATCTTCAGCTTTTTCTAAATATTTATTTGTGAAATAGTTTGAATTAGTCTAACCCTTCATTACAGATAATCGTGATCGCTACCCTTGCCACAGTGGCACTTGCTGCCCCCCAGAACTTCAGGGAAGAGTACCCTATAATCCCAATTGTGAGGTCCAACTTCAACGGACCCATCAACGGACTGTACGACTTCGACTACGAAACCGAAAATGGAATCAGAAGACAAGAACAAGGCTCCCCCAGCGGTGCAAACGGAGCCGTCGTCTCTCAGGGTGGATGGACGTAAGATTCTAAACTTTAAATTCACTTGAGAAATTAGACAAAAGATAGTAATTTTGAAACCTGAAAAGGATGAAAATATTTCAGAATACACATTTCAATAAAACAGAAATTGGAGTGCATTTTCAAATAAAATAATTGTGTATATAGCAATCTAGATATTGGATCAAAATATTCAAGATTTTTTTTAGTTGGAAATCTATTCGTTATACAGTAATGATATGTATGTGTTACCTAATCAGACTATTAATGATTCTTCGACAAAGCAAATTTTGTACACTATAATAGATTGTGATGATGGAAAATTATTTTCACATTAAAATTTAAACACAGAGCTCACTAAATTCGATTTACTTTGTGTCTCCAAAACTAAAAAGTCTTTGGGAACGAATGTTGAAAACAGGTTCTGCAGTTACCAGTCTAACTAATTTATGATGTTCACTTTGCAGTTTCACCTTCCCCGATGGTACCCCCGCTGAGTTCAACTTCGTAGCTGACGAAGGTGGATACAGAGTGCAGTCTGACCTTCTGCCAGTCGCCCCCGAAATGCCCGCTCACGCCATCGAACAGATCCGCAGAGCCGAAGAAGAGAGAGCAGCTGGTATCCGTTGGGACCAGAGAGGTTTCAGAATCAACAAGTAGATTCTTCCTTCCATTCACCTTTAGTCTTGTTCTTTGATTCCTACGAAAAATTTAAAAATTTGTATAACGAACAAATAGACTGAAAATTGCATTTCTCTTTTCATCTATTGTACATAAAGTCAATAAAATATTCACTGTATTTCTACTTATCTTTTATTACTCTAATTATTTGCATCGTACTTAATTATGGGGAAATTAGACCTTTTCAAACCTGAATATTATTTTCTGATATCAATACAGTCACCAATGTGTTCTTATTTAGCTGTCAGACTATTTAAATAACATTTATTACTCTATTAGTCCTAATCTTGGGTGGATGTCCTAATTTAAAACATGAAATTGTTAATTCATGTAAATGAAACAAATGATAGAAAGAAAGTACCTTAACAATGAAAATAGATGTATTTTAATATCATGTACTTCTTACTGAGTATGTAAGAAACAATAATCATTTTTAAAGCATCATATTAATCATCAATTCATCAAAAATAACTTAGAAGGGAAAAGTTTATAGACTTAAATTAATGTTAGTTTAACTTTATAAAGACCAACATAAATATATATAGATCATTAAAGAACTGGGCTCATAGTTTTATATTTAAAAGCTCCTTTAAAAGGTCTTCATTATAGACTTTTAAAGATTAAAGTCAGGTAAACATTCTCAGATTACTTATTATTAAATGAAAATTTTAATGAGAATCTTATATTTATATAATTCACTCATATAAATGTACAAAATAATAATGTCACTAAAACTGTAACTGCTCTAAAATATAGAATAGTTACACCTCTTATAATTTTCTATAGAACTTTTCTAATCAAAAAAAATTTATAGGGAAAGGGTAACTAGATCAAAATACTTTTAATCTGAAAAAAAACATTAAAGTGACGATTGTAATTTTGTAAATTGTAATACCTCTGAATATAATAAATGTTTGACTAGACACATGGTAGACGATATTAAAACATGTTCAAACAAGAACAGGCTTTCCGTTGGTCGTTCAAGGAATAGTTTAACATTTCACATTGTCTATAATACGTGAAAATACAACATTAAAATTAAGATGGTGCATTAATCTACCAATTAATTATTAATGGAGAGTAGAAGACAACTTCAAAGAATATCATTCAAGTTTCTATAGAATTAACAACATTAAATTCTAGCGAATAATCAAAATGTTTTAAACAACAAATTGAACAATACAGTCTCCTTATAGTGTACCTGTATTTTAAGGATAACATTTAACAAGAGCAAAACCTGTAACTCAATATTTAATGCAATTTATAAGTGTCGAAATTTAGATACTGAGTTGTATAGAAGAAAACCAAAATGAAAATTATTTAGTTAGATTTTCTTAAATATATTGTTTCAGAGAATTCCAATTTCCTTCAAACTGAAATATCATAATACAATATATATGTGTTAAAACGACACACTTTGTATAAAACTAACACACAAAGGAAGAGAAATATGTGTCAAATGGAATATGCTAAGAAGTGTCTTAATATTATTCCACACTATGTAAAATTGCCTTTTGTACTAAAACTATGAAATAATGTACGTGTGTTGAGGCAACACACTCTACTGTTTCAGTATATGATTAGCTAAATCAACACACATATTCATTACAAACTGTAATTTGCATGTCAAAACTAGATGAAGGGCACTCGTAGATTGCATACATTCGCCGTCGCTTATAAATGAATTTGACCTTCACCTTTAACCTGTTTGCTCCCAAAATCTGATAAACTGGGAACTGGATAATGACCAATCATCCCACCAAATTTCAGGCAATTTGGTTTTATAATTATTGTGTCATAAATGATCTTGACCTTTGACTCAATCCCTCCCAACAAAATCATTCTTGGATATTGAACCATCGTTCCATCAAATTTCAGAAAATTTTGTTGAACACTTTTTGAGTTATAAGTGGCCTTGACTTTTGATCTTTGACCCAATTAAGGGGACCGACCATAGAAAAATTTCAAAATGCTATCATTATTTTTTTAATTTCATAAATAGGTACCTAATAACCTTTTAAGTGATCATACTAAAAATCAGATCTCTAGAGTGTGCATGTGTGACTCAATGCCCCTGGGGAGAGGGGGGAAGGGGGTGGGTATAGTGCTCCGTTAGTTCGAATAACTCGTTTTCTAAGGGTCTAATCGAAAAAATGCCATGAACAAAAACGACAGGGAATTCAATTTTATAAATGGATAAGAAGTTTCAGAACCGTAACTTCATTGATAAATATTTTTTTTTTTAAACATGGTCGGTCCCCCAATAACTCTGAATGGCATTTTGAGGCACTTCAAAATGCTACAAATCTTGGAATTCAAACATCTACACCTTGATTTTGGTTGAAGCTAAGGCATTGCAGTTTTTTGTATTCCATTTTTCAGGAAATTACCTAGAATCTGTTTAGAGTTTTGTTCAAATTTCAAATTATTCTTAGAAATATTAAATTAAAAAAAATTGATTTTTTCTTTTCTTTTTTCGATATTTCGAAAAATAAATAGAAATTCGAACAAAACGCTCCACAGATTTTAGGTAATTTCCTGGATAATCGAATGAAAAAACCGCAATGCCGTAGCTTCAACCAAATTGAGCCTTCGGCGTTTTAGAAAGGGGTCGAAAACCGTTCGAAATTCGAATAACTCGTTTAATGTGAGTCGAATCGAAAAAAGGCTATGAACAAAATCGAAAGAGAATTCAATCTTACAAATGGGTACAAAGTTTCAGAACCGTAGCTTCATTAATAAAAAAGTTTTCAAAACCATGGTCGACCCTTAACTCAAACCCTCCCAAAATAAAACAAAATCATTCCTGAATATTGAACTGTCGTCTTAACAAATTTCAGGCAATTTGGTTGAATATCATTTTTAGCTATAAATGACCTCGAACTTGACCTTTGACCTGATTACTCCCAAAGTCTGAGAATCTGGTTGTAGGATAATGACCAATCATTCCACTAGATTTCAAGCAATTTGGTCAAAGATTTTTTGAGTTATGCGAATAACAAAATGAAAAATAAATAAATGCCGCATGAAATAAAACCTTCAGCAGTCTGCGAAGTTAATGACCCCTTTTACAGCAGTGTGTCATAACGACACACTACATTTGCAGATGCTTCATTTTGAGACACTTAACTCATAACGCAGACATTGCATACGAGAGAATATTTTCTCATACGAGATAAAAAAAAACTGTTGTAAACGGCTTCAGAGGGAAGGGAGGAATAGCAATGCAAGCAAACCTGAATTTCCAGCCTCTACGGGAATGCTGTGCTGTAAACTGTTGTAAACGTCGTGGCAAACTGAAGGATATAAAAAGACTGGAGATGAGCAGACTGAACACAGTTCCTGTTAAGTCACACTTTGAGATGCATTCGGTAGGTGCTCAGATCTTCAGCTTTTTCGAAATATTTATTTGTGAAATAGTTTGAATTAGTCTAACCCTTCATTACAGATAATCGTGATCGCTACCCTTGCCACAGTGGCACTTGCTGCCCCCCAGAACTTCAGGGAAGAGTACCCTATCATCCCAATTGTGAGGTCCAACTTCAACGGACCCATCAACGGACTGTACGACTTCGACTACGAAACCGAAAATGGAATCAGAAGACAAGAACAAGGCTCACCCAGCGGTGCAAACGGAGCTGTCGTCTCTCAGGGTGGATGGACGTAAGATTTTAAACTTTAGGTTCACTTAAGAAATTAAACAAAAGTTAGTAAAGGATGAAAATATTTCAGAGTACAAATTTCAATTAAACAGCAATGGAATCTAGATATTTGAAATTTTAATTCTTTATGTACTAATTCTCCAAGTTTTAATTTATGAAACAATAAACGTTCTCAATGAAACGAATTCTGTACACTATATAACAGATTGCTATAATAGAAAATCATTTTCTAATAGAAAACGAAACATAAATCTTATTAAAAATCGATTTACTTTGCATCTTCATTCAAGTATTTAGAAATGTAATCATAGTGTCTGCAGTCATACTTTCTCCTATCTTTTGGTTTTAGATGTTGAATATGATATGAAACTAGTTAAAAGTTAAAATTGATCCAAAATACAAAGATTCGAAATTTCAAATAATAAGTCATTGGGAAGAAATATTGAAAACAGGTTCTGCAGTTACCACTTTAACCAATTTGTGATGTTCACTTTGCAGTTTCACCTTCCCCGATGGTACCCCCGCTGAGTTCAACTTCGTAGCTGACGAAGGTGGATACAGAGTGCAGTCTGACCTTCTGCCAGTCGCCCCCGAAATGCCCGCTCACGCTATCGAACAGATCCGCAGAGCCGCAGAAGAGAGAGCAGCTGGTATCCGTTGGGACCAGAGAGGTTTCAGAATCAACAAGTAGATTCTTCCTTCCATTCACCTTTAGTCTTGTTCTTTGATTCCTACGAAAATTTTAAAAATTTGATTAACGAACAAATAGACTGAAAATTGCATTTCTCTTTTCATCTATTGTACATAAAGTCAATAAAATATTCAATGTATTTTTACTTATCTTTTATTACTCTTACTCTTACTTAGGAGGTGTGAAGTACGAAAAAATCTGACTTTTTAAAATTGGATATTACTTTTCTGATATCAGCTCATTAAGTAATGTGTTTATATTACTATCACACTAAAGGGACGTTTTGCATGCAGCGATTGTTGCAATCATCGCTCAGCGATGATCGTCCAGCAATAGGAGTACATTGAATTACAGCCCGGCGGTAATCGCTTGTTCCAAAACAGCTCCATAGGAATAGCATTGAAATAGTGCTCAGCGATAATCACTGGGCGATGATCGCAATTAATAATCGCTGCAAGCAAAGCGAACCTTATTGAATTTATAGGGTCTCATGGACCTGCTCATAATTTTATATTTATAATTTTAAATTAAAATTTATCTGGAAATGCTTCAAATTTGTAGAACTAAGGCTATGTAACATATCACGTTAACAGGAATTGGTATTCGCTTCGTAATTAATTATATTAGAAACATCCACACTCAACCTTCACTGTCCGACTTTCTAATAGATTAAATAGAAGAAAAAGGAAGTCTTATTAACTATCTTTCGTATTGTCCTATAGTTAATGCTAATTACTAACTAGGTAGTTTCAGGAACTATATGCTTTATTAGAGTTATGGTATTTATAGGTACTGCAAAGGTAGCCACCATTACAGTAGATATATCTACGGATTACAGTGGAGGGAAGACAAGTCTTTGTACGTATTAGAAATTAAATTTTTATGTATATTTGAAAGATTTAACTAAACAAATGTAAGTACATTTTCATTGTAAATATACATATACCGTTAAATAACAATAATAATAACAATAACAATATAGCTGATTTATTTCTATTCTAATAGAAATGAATACATTTTTTCATTTTTAATGGAGATAAATGTATTAGTACATAACAGAAAAAAACATGCTATCTTACTCAGCTACCTACAGTATATATTCCTGCACGTTATTGTCTTCAATATTCTTGATATATGTTGGAGTTCTTTTCCCAATTAGATTTTTTAAATGTCCTCTCAAATTTTCGATTGTAATCAAGTCTGGGGACCGACTGGCCATTGCAAAACATTTACAAGAAATTGGTTTGCTGAAAATAACAATAATATCTTGCAATGGCCAAGTCAGTCCCCAGTCCCCCAGAATTTATGGCGATATTTAAAAATTAAAATTGGAAAAAGAGAACAAATAAATAAAATATTTAACGTGAGCAAAACTTGTAACTCGATATTTAATTCAATTTAGAAATGACAAAATTTAGATACTGAGTTTTATAAAAGAAAACCAAAATGAAACTTATTTAGTCAGAATTTCTTAAATATATTGTATCTGAAAATTCCAATTTCCTTCAAACTAAAATATCATAATACAATATATATGTGTTAAAACGACACACTTTGCGTCAAACTAACACACTTAGGAAGAGAAAGGTGTGTCTGAGGTCCTTCATAATGAGGCACGTAATGAAATGATGAAATGGTTGATTCAGCAAGTGAGATTGGCAGTCTCTTTATATTAAAATTATATGATAGTATACAGGGTGACCCGCAAAAAGTGTACCCAACTTAGAATTAATATATATAAATTCAATTTAAATATTAATATTAATTAAAGCTATATCAATTATACCACCGTCATTGAACAAGATTTATTATTCATTTATATATTCTTTTTTGGGTGACCCTGTATGGACCACCTTAGGAATACCCGCTGATTAAAGGCAAGTAAGAGTGGCGCTAAGTAAATGCTATTAGAAATCGAAATAATATAAGTGTACAGTTTGGTATATAATTTAGTTATGTTAGGTACAATGTAGGGAAACTGAAACCTCAGTTATAAGGAAACACAATTAGGTAATACGAAGAAAGAACACTCAGTAGGTGTAAGGAATAACTCTCAGTAGGTGTATGGAATAACTCTCAGTAGGTGTATGGAATAACACTCAGAGGAAAGCAACTAGGGACAACCTCACAGTAAGAGAAATTAAAGCTAAATAGTTTAGAGAATTACATTTGATTGAAGTATTCACAACATGAAATGAGTTACGCTACTAGAACATTATAAAAGGAAAATCCTGCGATATGAACAGAAACAAAATTATTCAATTATAATACTGAATGACATATAGCTAAATGAATATTGAATTTAAATACTACATGTAAATAGAGTATATATCACCCACATGTCAAATGATATATGGCAATCATTGGTTAATATGACACACTGTGTCAAATTGTCTTTGTTACTAATAAGATGATATAATGTACGTGTGTTGAAGCGACACACTCTACTGTGTCAGTATCTGATTAGCTATTGACACACATACTCAATGCAAACCTTAATTTACATGTTAAAATGACTCGCCTAACAGCAGTGTGTCATAACGACACACTACATACGCAGATGCTTCATCTTGACACTTTTATCTCATGACAGATGATATTTTCTTTTTGATAAATAACTTGTGAAAATAGATTAAATTTATATTGGCTTTAAACTAACATAAAAATATACTGCAATAGTTACTCATTTTCTACATTGTGATACAATATATTGTTTTCTATGAGAATATTTAAAGAAAATTTTCACTGATTTGATGGCTAACTATAATAATAAGAGTATCCTAGTTACATAAAACATTTTATTCTCTATTCTCTAGAATAGGGTGCAGATGTTATTATAATAGTAAAGTAAATTACGAATTATCGGTCAGTTTCACATCTTCGGTCATATAAGAAAAAATTATATAAAAATTGTTATTATTAGATAGTACTGTGTGATAATAATAATTTTTATATAATTTTTTCTTAAATGTCCGAAGATGTGGTACTGACCGATAATTCGTAACTTAGCCTAGTAACTGTCGATCACTAGCTATTCTAATTATATTCTATTTAGAGTAGTGGGAGTTGAGTTGATAGTTCTGAATATTATTTTGTCTTTGAAGTTTTCCTGTATTACGCAGTGCTATCTAATATCAATTTTTATATTGTTTTTTTTTTCCTTATATGTCCGAAGATGTAGTACTGACCGATAATTCGTAACTTACCCTAGCCAAGACTGGGGCTTGCTGCGTCCGTAAATATGTTGATTGTGGACAAGGAATGTCCGTAACTGAGAATGGACTAGGACTTGGAGTTGTGTCCGTAAACCCGAACTAGGAATGTCCGTAGAATTTTATCCATAGACAGGGAATGGCCGTATACCTACTAGAACCGGAAGTTTGTCAGTAAATCTTGTCTATAAACTGGGACTCTGGAATAATAAATTCAGTAAAAAATTGAACTTTCATTTCTTTCGAGAATTGTCCATATCTTTTACACGATTATATTTCGGAAATAATTCTCAATTGATAAAACTTGATTAAATGTTTTAGTTAATGCTTATAAAATTTAAAATAAAAACTTGACGAAATAAATATAAGATTTAAAAAGAAAATCGTAATAGCAAACAATATGCACTAATCATAAAATTAAAATGGAGGCCGGTCATTTAATTCTCAGTCATTTTTTTTACACCAAGTATACATTATTTTTGTACAATTTTTTATGAAACAAATTGACAGTTATACTATATAAATAATAAGTAAACCCATTTAAAATATTAACAGATGCATTACAAACATAAGAAAGTTAGGTAACAAAATGAATAGGGCAGCTTGAGATATAATTATATAGGCTATATTACGGTCGGTTGGGAGGAACCTATTCTAATATATCATCTGCAATTAACAATAACACAATAATAAGCGTATAACAGGGGCTTAAACGAAACATATTACTAGGAATCATAGGACCAGGAATCATATTGTACAAGAATCCATTGACCGGAAATATAATGACCCAGACCCGATTAAAATAAACTGTTTTGCGAGACACTTCATTATTTATTTTTAATAAACACTTTTTTATTCAGTGTAAATTGCATGACAACAGTAATTCTACCCAGTTATAGTTGTGTTTTTTTTTATAAGACGGCAAATTGACGATATTTTAACTCTATGGAAACAAGAATTATTAATTGAAGCTCTCTAATTGTCCAGTCATTTGCGAATTTTCATTTTCAAACCCGTTTAATATTTGCGATGACTCTGGCTACTAACGGGCCACCCACAATGAATAAAAGGGCACGATTTTAACACCTCTCTCTTTAACAAGAAGTGCATTGTCAACACTATAGCCGAGAAAAGGCAGTCAGCGTTATGACTATCCAATATGGATGGCCTGAAGCAGCAGGGACTATACCTTTACGCAAATGAGTGGGAGGAGTAATGATACATCAGCTTGAAAAGGTACACAAAGTTTTAGATTAAGATGCAGACAAATGAGTGTCACTGAGTACGAATTTCCTGTTGAAAGGACCTTTGAAAGAAGATTATTCACGTGATTTCCAAGTTACGCAACCGCGAGGTGTCTCAGAGGTCGAAGAAGGACATTTTCAATGGAAACTTTTTTATATTTGCATGATTACTAAACTGACAAAATTTCTTAAAAAATGCCTTTATTAGAGAAATAGTAATGCTCACCTTTTTACGGATTGAACTGTTTCCACATTAAACTGTTTCACAAGTAAAAACAAAAATATCTGTTGTCTTCTAAAGATTTATAATATGTAATTTCTTACATTTGTGGATCATTACCTAAGCAGAGTTGAAGTTACTGTAGAGGAGTTATTAATTTGAATCAGTTACTTTCTGTTCAATTGATTGTTGTTTGAAAATGTATAGAACAAGGTGGGAATATTTCAATAAAATTTGGGGTCACCGAACCTACTAGATACATGGAGTCAAAGTTAATCACCTAAGTTATGGGTTTGGTATGAGAATACCCATAAATTACACTTTCTGAAGATTATTGGTGCGAAATATTTTATATCTACACCAATGGAGTCTAACCTACTTGCAATCTATTTCATATCATTATTAAGTTAATTCAAGGAAATAATTAAGAGTCTTCAGTATACTTTCATTTAATAATCATAATTATGTACATATTAATTGCCACGACATTTTTATTCAGAGAGTAAGGACATTCGGTTGTGTGAGGAAACTTTAGAAGAAAATTTAATTTACTTATTAATTCTGAATCCCTGTTGATCGTATCTGATACCAGCTGCTCTCTCTTCTTCGCCTCGTTTGATCTGTTCGATAGCGTGGTCTGGCATGGGTGGAGGAGTGGGCAGAAGTGGAGACTCCACTTTGTAACCACCTTCATCAGCTACGTAACTGAACTTTCCGGGGGAACCATCGGGGAAAGTGAAGCTCCATTCCCCCTTTGAAATCACTGCCCCCTTTGGTCCATTAGGGGCACCCTCTTCTCTTCGGACAGTTCCGTCAGCGCTCTCGTATGCGAAATTGTAGGCTCCTCCGTCCAGAGGACCGTTGTTGATGTAACTCACAATGGGGATGATCTTGTATGGTCCTTCTTCGCGGAACTCCTGGGGAGCTCCTAGGACCACTGTGACTAGGGTAGCGAGGAGGATTGTCTGAAAAGTGGAGGACATTAGTTATTCTGATATATTCATTTCTATTTTCAGTCTCTAGTTTAGTGTAAGTTCTGTTTCTATTCTTGAGACCTACCGAATGCATCTCTGTAGGTAACTTCACTAGAACTGTGTTCTGTCACACCAACTCCAGACTTTTTATATCCCTTATTATGCCACGATTTTAGGAAGAGGTTGTGGTGCAATCAGTCTCACCTAGCCTTACTAGGTGTGCTGGTTAGCCATGCTATTCCTACCGACATCTGATGAGGCAATCTTTGGAACGGGACAAGAGTTCAAGTTCAGGACACATGAAAATATGTACCAGAAAGAATTCGAGGGAATTACAACACGATTTACATAAGCTACAAAGATAGTTATAGCGGTTAATGTTTGCAACAGTTACATTCCCATGAAAATTATGCAACTGGAGAAGATTATTTTTAAATTCTCAACCATGTCGTATGCTAATTTACTGATTTAAAGTTCTTTAGACATGCAATATTCCATTTTAATCCCCTCTGTACAGTACACTGCATTTGAAGGGTAATGCACTTTTACTGAGGTATCTTCATGTATGAAATGTACTTTTAATTGTAGTCAGTAAGATGTTTTGTATAATATGATGTATGGAGATGAATTGGTATGAGATTCTTGTAATTTGCCTTTACGGGGATATCAACACAATTTCCACATTTTAGATGATAATTCAATTAGAATTTATTTCAGAAAAAAATATTCTCAATAAAATATAAGAATATCTTGAAATTTTTTAATATAATTAATGATTTCATTAAATTATGAATAAATAGAGGTACCTATCGATATAGAATATGAACTATTAAACTTATAAATCTGTGTGGATGTGAATTCATGGAATAAATTTAATGAATAAATTTGGTTTATCTATAATATGTAGGATGGTAAAAACTGAATACAACATCAGACTGATTTTAATGAATATACTTAGTCTTTACACACTGAGGTTTTTATTATGCATATGTGCTTTGATTCAGAGTTGGATAAAATATATAAAATTTATTGTTACATCTGCATTAACTGTGTGCATTGAAATTGCTTTACTGCAAACGCTTTCTCACAGTACTACTTCTGTTCACAGAAAGTGCAGTGTATCTTTTCTCTCGTTTTCTATGCCTAAATAAGGTACCACGTGACTAGAGTTCACTGGCAGTGGAGGGGGGGGGGGGAGGCGTTGCTATCAGTTTCTTATCTAAACATGCACTTCCTTATCATCTTACAATGCAGTGCTCTGAGAGATTTAGAAGATGAAACAAAATAAAACTGTTTCGTATTATAGCGGGCAGGGTTTGTTTGGTTTTTATGGTTTATTTTTTTATCTTTTGCAGCTCTTAAATCATTTTCAATTTATCATTAATCATCAATATAATATTTATATCATTTAAAATAGTTTTGTTAAATCATTTAAATATATTAGTATGTAGCTATATAAAATATAATTAGTTAATTTTAGTAGTGTAAATTTTTAATGGAGGACATTAAAACCAAAGGAAAATAGAAATAAGGACAGGGTTTTCTCCTCACCATATTGTGTTATCATTTTATAAAGATTTTTTACATAGTGATTTAGTGAATAATAAAATATAGTCTTGAGTCACACTGTGATCTTCATCAGCTAGTATGTTATATTTCAGTTTGAAAATTTGAACATCTACATTTGAAATGTGAACTCAAAATAGTTATTACTGCAAAAGAAAGTTCTTAGAAAACTGTATATTGGTAAACACTCTTATAAATGACTGTACTGCTAACAATGTACAGGTTGTTAAATAATTATCGTGGCAATGACAATATTTTTTGTGTATATTTATTAAATAATCAGAATTTAAAAATAGTTGTTAGCTACAACACATTATTTTCCAAATATCCATTAATTATTCAATATACCTGCCCCCAGCTAGAAGCTCTATCCTAAAGCTGTATGTGGTGAATGGAAGAGAAGGGGGTGTTGGCGCCCCTTCATTGTGTCTCGAACTGTAGTAACCCAGTCTATATTGTATTTTTTTTTTCATTTTACCATATTTATCAACTTATCTATCGTTAGGGTTATATTTAACTATACGAGGTCTTAGATTTTTTGTTAGGTAGGCTCGCACTTACTATGAACTCTTCGTTTTTCTCTTCTATATACGTGAGTGCAGCCACCGGTGTTTGTGTCCCTTTTCGTCACATTTCTTAGTTACTGACTGCTTCACAGAGTAGCTTCTCTGCATCTATGAGCACTGTGACTGACGGTGGTATAGGTACATTTAATTGTTCATATTGCCATTTTCTTTCTGATTGTTTCTTCCAGTCCATTGTACTTCATTTCCTTTTTGACGTCAGCGATATGGCATTTGGTCGTTAGCGAAACCATTTACTAAATTAATTAAATTATTCAATGTACATTTAATTCAGGTTTGGTGAAGAGAGGGGAGGGGGGTAACTTCATTTATGGCGGCAGTACGAATCCATGGCATCTCCACGAGTTCAAATGCCATCGCTTTTACATTAACATGATGCTGGATATCGTATTTCTTTTGTCTCTGAAAACCAGGTTAAAGCAGCGTACCATATTCGATTCGCGAGAGGTTACTTCATTACTTTTATTTTCAACAGATCTTGCAGAAACCATTTATTTTTTGTTTATAGGAGATGTTATTGGAGCTCAGTGAGAAGAAAAGTGAAAACTCTTTGAAAAAAATCTGAGGGATCTCTTCTTTTCTTCTCATTTTCTCTCTGATGGATTTTGTCATATTTGGTGTTAGTTGAAAATTTCTTGCCTCTTTCCGCTGGGTCAAGATCTTGCCCGAGTTTATTAGTTATACCTTCACAATAGCCTCTTCGAACAGCAGCAAAGTCTTTAGGGAGTTTACTAAATCCCTAAATGTTAACTATGGTTTAAGCAAATTCCTTTAATGACTCTTCTAATTTATTTTAGTTATTTATTTCTATTTAGTTATTGATATTCTCTCAACTACATATATCTATAGCCTACATATATCTATAATGGTCAGAGTGTTAAAAGTGTTTCGTATTGATATTGGATGCTTAGGGTAATATTATGTGTTTAGCTTAAATTTAAACCTGTATCAAAATTTGTACAAATTTAAATTTTTTAATGAGCATAAATATGAAAAAGATAATGAATGTATAATAAACGTAACATCTATCTCCGATGTTATAGCCGTTGAGTGCCAATTATTTATTTTAAACGATATTGAAAAATGGCGAAGAGTTGGATGATAATTTATATATTATTCAATATTTATATTATTAATAGTACATTAATATGTGAAATATTAATATTACTACATTAATGTTACATTAATTTTACTGAAACATTAATATTAATTAATAATATGTTTTATTTACAACAATCTCACTAATAAATAATCAAATTGTTATTCATTAGTGTAAGGCGGTTACTTTAAAAGTGTATGTTGAATGTATTAAATATATCTCAAATAAATTAAAATATTTGAATAAATTTGGCCGGTAATTCCACCGCGGAAAATTCCTCCATGGAAGATTTCACCAATTTGAAAAAAAATAACAAACCAACACTATAAATAACAGTTTATTATAAAATGTATTTGTAAGTCTACGACTCTACGTGATTTATAATTATAAATGAACGATTTTTTTTACTATAAAACGATTAATTAATCCATTATATATGCATTGAATATTTAACTAGTAAAAATGACAGAATACGACGCTGATAATAGCATATATAGCAACATTGCTAAAAGTAGCTTCTTGAATCTAGCAACTGAAACTGTAAAGTTTATATTTTAATATTTGATACAATACCAAATTTTGAAAGTCTTAATATTGAGCAGTAATGTGACTAGTATGTTTTTAATGTCTATTTCTATAGTCTCTATATACGACTGAACCAAATTCATATTTAGATGTTGCTTTAAAAAAAGAAACTCTATATGTGTTATGATTTATATATCTTATGTGTTTTGAAGTTATGATTTTTATTCGTGTGTCTAAGGTTTCCTGTTTAAAACTCGAAGCTATAGTAAATTAACCCGCAATTTAACTGTTTAATCCTAAGATCGAAATTTAGTTGAAACGCATTATATTTAAACTTGAATTTAAATAACATGTAATTTCAATATAGATTATTATACAGTTTCAGAAAGTTTCTGCTTTGTAATTTTTTTAATCGATAATAACAATTAATTTATACCGATAATATTAATCATTTTTTTCAGTACGTGTCAAATTTATTTTTTAATTCCACCTTTCATCGTGGCTGACTTAAATTGAAATATATATTGGTACATTTAAAAACCTGGTACTGTTTTATAAATAAAATATAACTTATGCGACAAAATAATATTCAACATATTATATATGTTTAAAGGAGAATCAAACGGGAGTTAAATTGTTAATCATTGTGGCAGCGGAACTTTATTGTTGAATTTATAAGATTTATATTTTATTTTAAATTATATCAATTCATATTTGAACTTATGTAAAAGATCGTTCGATCTGTCTATAATTTCTTATGTTCGTCTTAGCTTATCCCTTAGGCCTTGACTTAACATAACATATTCTTATAATTTCCTAACGTTTTAACTAATGAAATGTTGTTTGGTTACCACCAAAAACACATATTTTTTCTAAAACTGTTCTATTAAAGGTGATACCTTTTGTAATTGAAATCCAGTTTTATGCGGTGGAACTTTCCTGGTGGAACTTTCCGTGGTGGAATTTTCCGCAGGGGAATTTACTTAGAACCGAAAAATGTATCCACTGCCATTGAATCTAAATGCTCGTAATTCTAGTACTATAATATACACATAATATTAGCAAAGATATTATACTACAATAAGATTCACTAATCTAGACAATTTCTATTTTAAAAAACGCCATCTGGATTTGAAAGCGGGAACTAGAGACACAACCATATTTGGTGTTGTTCAATAATATTTTAACTTTTATTTCATTCATAAATTAAGAATATTTTACTGGAAAATAAGCTTTACATCGGTAGAATAGATACAGCTAAATTAAATAAAAAAAAGATATGATCAACACCAAATGTTATTGTTGCTTTAGTTCCCGTTTTTAAATACAGATGGCGCTTTTTAAAACAGAAATTTCCGAGAGCAGAGTATCTTACTGTAGTATAATATCTTAGTTGTAACTGTTACTTATTTGTTCACGCTACTTAATATCAAATGTAAAATGGAAATATCATAATTTCTATAATAAAAAGAACAGCCTTTACTTTATACATATACTATTGCCATCCATAAACTATTCTGTTCATTTTAATACTATTTAAAAAAAATTATGGATATAACTTTATATAAATCTAGAACGGACACTCGTAGACCGCATACCTTCGCCGCCGCTTCAACCGATTGTGACATTCTCGGCCTTGATCTTCAGCTCGATTCGCTCCCAAAAGCTATATGGTTCTTGGATAATGACCAGTAGTCCCACCAAATCCCAGGCATTTTGGTTAAATACTTTTTGAGTTATACGAATAACCAAATTACAATTTCTTTTTATGTATCCTATTTTATTTTTACGAGGAAAATATAGCCGATCAAAACCTTCAGTAATGTTGCGAAGGTAATAAACCAATGTGGTTACTCAAATCTTTAGGATATAACCTCTTGTAGAGAACGATGGAATTTGACCTTAAAATTTATTCATTGCCAGTAGTCAAAAAAGAATTGAAGGGTGATCCAAGAGAATATCTCACCACTGTACGGTAAGAATAACACGCATGGAGGTTAACACGAATGATTACATCACAAGCTGTATGTCTTGGCATGAGGAAGGATATAAAAAGTCTGGAGTTGGTGTGACAGAACACAGTTCTAGTGAAGTTACCTACAGAGATGCATTCGGTAGGTCTCAAGAATAGAAACAGAACTTACACTAAACTAGAGACTGAAAATAGAAATGAATATATCACAATAACCAATGTCCTCCACTTTTCAGACAATCCTCCTCGCTACCCTAGTCACAGTGGTCCTAGGAGCTCCTCAGGGGTTCCGTCAAGAAGGACCTTACGAAATCATCCCCATTGTGAGTTACAGCAGCAACGGTCCTCTGGACGGAGGAGCGTACAATTTCGCATACGAGAGCGCTGACGGAACTGTCCGAAAAGAAGAGGGTGTCCCTAATGGACCAAAGGGGGCTGTTATTTCAAAGGGGGAATGGAGCTTCACTTTCCCCGATGGTTCCCCCGGAAAGTTCAGTTTCGTAGCTGATGAAGGTGGTTACAGAGTGGAGTCTCCACTTCTGCCCACTCCTCCACCCATGCCAGACCACGCTATCGAACAGATCAAAAGAGGCGAGGAAGAGAGAGCAGCTGGTATCAGATACGATCAACAGGGATTCAGAATTAATAAGTAAAAAGTAAATTCAAATATTTGAAGAGTCTACATCGCAATAAAAGTTCCTTATAATGGTTTGTGTTAATAAATTCTTCGTTATCTTGAGAGCAAATTTAAAAATGATTACAATATTTGATTCAAATTATTTGAAGTCTTAAGAAAAGTATTCCTCAGATATTATCAATCTAAATTCTAAACATTATTATAACCAAACTGAATATATAGAAATCAAGTATTGAAAATATTACATTTCCTCATACTAATAAATTCATTAATACAAATTCTGATCAATATTGATAAATATTATGATCTTAGATTTCTATTATTGTTTTTTATTATAGGGAAATAAATTTTCAAATGAAGAAAAGTAATTATTCCGAAGGAATAATCAATCATATCCCTTAACTAGTAGATATCAATGACAATAGTCCCCAGGGGCTCCATCCTGAAGCTGTCTGTGGTGAATGAGAGAGATAGAGGGTGGCGTCCTGTTAGTCCCGAACTGTTGTAATTCAGATTATATACTATCTTTTCACTTCTTACCTTATATATATCATTTTTTAATGCTACTTGCAGTTTTAGAGTAAAGCGCTAAGTAGGCTCGTAGGCTTCATATATTACCAACTCTTCATTTTCCTCTTCCATCCGTGAGTGCAGCCACCGGTGCTTGTGTCCCTTTTCGTCACATTCTTTGGTAAGTGACTGCATTCACGGAGTAGCTTTTCTGTATCCATGAGCATTGTCACCGACGGTGGTAGGTGACATTTTTAAGGAACCACTTTCCTTTGTGACTGCTTCTTCAGTCCCTTGTATTGAATTTCCTTTTGACGTAGCGATATAGTTAACGTTATGATTGAAGCAGACATTAAACTCCTACTAAAATTAAACCAATGACAACAATACGTTAAAACACACAAATCTATTCAATCTTTTATATCGAATTAAAAATTCTGCTTAAAAACACATATACTCTTCTGCTCTAAGGTAAAGAAAATAAAAAATATTTCCTTAACAACTAGTGAGAAATTGCAGTAATTCTCTGATTGGGTGCAAGCACCCTATGTAATGAACATATTTTGTTTTGCCTACCATAAAATTGTCATCAATTTTCTATGTTTGACTCCTATACATATAATGAAGTAATTTTCTCCATAAAGTGACCTTGTTGTATTTTATAGTAGAGGACTATACTACCAGTACAACTCCTCTATAATGAAATCATGTATGGTGAACCATCATGATTAGTAGATCATGATGAATGAAGTACCATCTACAATGATTTTTTTTTCAAAAGAAAAAAGGATTGGAGAGAAGCAAACTTTTTCGTATAGAATGGTGAGATTGTTCGGTCAGATGAGTAGATCTTTTGGCTCAAAATCGAAGAAATGACAGGTAGAATAATTGGAAGAAATGTTAGATGCAAAGCATGTGGAAGAATTCATCGCAATGTAGACTATTTAAAGCGCTCTCGGCAGTTAGGCGGTTATTTTTATTATTTGTTATTATGTTTGTGAAATAATACATAGCTCTTAATTACACTTTATGTTACATTAAATATCTACTTTATTTGCTTCCATATTTACGCCTCACCCTGTATGTATTAGCATTTACCAAACGCAATTCTTATTTCCATTTAATCCAAGAATTTTCTTAACGAATTATTTTGTCATTTTTTAGTAAAGAGAATCCTCTCCATTTCAGCATTTGGTTTACATTGGAGAGTAAGATTTCTGATTTCTATCACAAAAAATTTGGAGACATGGAAGACTTAACCCTCTAGAAAGATTATGGTCATACTCACTCAAGCAAGCATTCATGAATCAAGTACATGCGTTCTACATGCAGTTGTACAGGGTGTGTCCCCCCCAAAAACGGAACCCTACTTTGAATTACTGTATTTTGACAGCTTTTGAAGTTACAGTTTTCTTTCAAGTATCATTTTCTGTGTTGAACCATTCTTCATCGACAGTTAAATTTTCATGGAGTTTTATTCATACTAGTGAATATTAAAACGATTTTATTGATGGGTGGTGAAAATGAATTTACGCAAATGGTCAGAAAACGGACAATAAAGTAAGTTCAAACACTAAAAATATCTTTATTAGATAATATTCCCATTAAAATAAAACAGAATTAGTTGCAAGTTATAAAAACATTGGAATAACTATTCCATTTATAGAATATTGACCATATGGAGAAATGTGTTTGAGTTCAAAAAGGAAGGCACAAGTTTAAATTTTAACAAGAGTCGTTTAGGCAATCCCTACAAAATGAAAGTTAGAATGATGATTTTAATTCCTACCGAGATAAATTTGGTTATAATTAATATCAGGACTGTTATTCCATGGAACACATTGCCGAATGTTCTGATCATTTACTTCACTGTTCATGTAAAATTCAGCTTCGTCCCTAATAACAAATTAAAAATATCTTTAAAAAAACAGTTGACGAAATTTCTACGACGTGCACAATCTGTTTCAAGAAGTTGATGTCTGACTTTCATTTTGTATGGGTGGCACTGCCATTCATGTTAAGCAATTCAATTGATTGAAGTTTTTGAGATATTTTAATACATTTCTCCTAATGAAAACATTTATATTTTCTAAAAGGAGTAGATGAACAAAATTGATTTTGTATTTTTGTACTTAAACACATTTTTCCAAATTCTCAAATTTTATAAAAGGAATAATTATTTGAATGCTTTTAAAGCCTGGAAATAATTCTGTTTAATTGTCCGTTTTCTGACCATTTGCGCAAAGCCATTTTCACCACCCATCAATAAAATCGTTATAATATTCACAAAAATGAATAAAACCCCTATGAAAATTTAACCTGTAGATGGTTTAACAAACAAAATGATACTTAGAACAAAACTGTAACTTCAACAGTTCTTAAAATATACTAAATCAAAGTTAGATCCGTTTTTTGGGACACCCTTTATAGCCATTCATAAATGTAGACTCGTGTTGTGTAGACTGGTTGACGAATGGCATAGAGAAAAGGTTACCAACATTTAATTTGAAAATTTGGACAGAATAATCTTTAACAAACATATTTAGTTCGTATGAATTTGTTCAATAAATATGGATTTAGAAAGTTGTAATGGTTATAAGTGAACACTCTGAAGTCATTTGTGAGAATTGCAATCGGCACAAACTAATAATCTATAAAATATAAAAGAAATAGTTTAAAAATCCAATAAAACGAAACATAATTATTTTTGAGTTCATTTCATATTTATCTTTACGAGAAATATGATTAAACAGCATAATGATTTTTATTCGATTATTTACAATTTTCGTTACATTCGTGACTCTTTATTTATTGATTCTAAATCCCTGCTGATCGAAACGGATTCCCTGGGCCCTCTCACGCTCAGCCTTGGCGATCTGTTCGAGAGCGTGGTCTGGCATGGGTGGAGGAGTGGGCAGAAGTGGAGACTCCACTCTGTAACCACCATCATCAGCTACGAAACTGAACTGAGCGGGGGAACCATCGGGGAAAGTGAAGCTCCATCCCCCCTGTTTAGTAGCAGACCCATCTGGTCCGTTGGGGGCACCCTGTTCCTGACGACGGGTTCCGTCAGCGCTTTCGTATGCGAAGTCGTACACACCGTCCAGAGGACCGTTGCTGCTGTAACTCACAATGGGGATGATTTCGTAAGGTCCTTCTTGACGGAACCCCTGAGGAGCTCCTAGGACCACTGTGACTAGGGTAGCGAGGAGGATTGTCTGAAAAGTGGAGGACATTGGTTAATGTGATATATTCATTTCTATTTTCAGTCTCTAGTTTAGTGTAAGTTCTGTTTCTATTCTTGAGACCTACCGAATGCATCTCTGCAGGTAACTTCACTAGAACTGTGTTCTGTCACACCAACTCCAGACTTTTTATATCCTTCCTCATGCCAAGACATACAGCTTGTGATGTAATCATTCGTGTTAACCTCCATGCGTGTTATTCTTACCGTACAGTGGTGAGATATTCTCTTGTGTCCTTTTCTTTTATAAACAGTATGAAAACTCATGAATGATAGTACTGACAGTTAAATCAATCTAAAGTTCTATTCGTGGGTCTTTTCGATTTGAAGAGTAATATCTGTTTCGAAACCGCCTACATTATTTTACCATTTAATAACAGCTTAGTTTGAAATTGCAATTCAATAATAATAAAATATATGATATGAATTAATTTTATCTTATTAAATTGGAGATTATTTCTCATCCACTCATTTCCTTTTACTAGATTTCAATATCAAATGTATTTCGTGAAAATATATCATACAAAAATTAATAAATCTTTCCCATTTGACGACCCCCATCAAATTTAATTTAAATAACTTTTTTCTTGTGTACTTTTGTTCCGAAAATCATAACTGCTTTTTGTAAAAACTAATATGATGTTTTGAAGTTATTTATTCCTTATGTATTACAGAAGAATTGAAGACTTTTAGAAACTCGTTTTCACGCCTTTTGGTCAAAATTTTGGTCAAATATAGCCGTATTGTAGTTTTTTGTATCCGCTAGTTAGTTGTACCGCACACTTCATTATTGTTTAATGATCTGGCAGGGGGGTGTGGAGGGCGGCACGCCCCCATTACACGTATTTCAGTATTGAAGTAATTAATGGCGGGAATTAATCACGGAAACTGGAAAAATGCAATATATTGACTAAGAGAGCGTTATTATTTATTTGATATTAATCAAATTACTTAAGAAAATATTACTCTTGTAGATAATCATACTAGAGTAAGTGCCTAATAAAATGAACATGAATACGAAAATCTTATAAAAATCATTTAATCTAGAGTAAATATTTTCTAAGACGATATCCTAATACAGATGCAGGTGTACTGGAAAATGTCTTGGTACACGGACCGTAAATATCATCCATTAAATGTACCTGAATCTACTCTTATTACTATTTAAGAACTAACACTTTTTTGAGAGAGATACAGGGTGAAGAACGTTAAGCAAGATTTTTCAGGTGCGCAGATGCGCAAAAATCGTCCCACGTGACACTTACTAATTTCTCAATAATCGCAATTATATTTTACCTATTTAATTTTGGCTCTAACCACGATTTTTTTTAATTTCAGATTTTTTTCAAATTATTAATTCGATTATAGTAAGCAAAATTAGTGGAATATTTGCAAATTATGTCACTTTCACTAATTTATTATCTATAAAATTCTTCAACAGTTAAATGTTAATGAATAAGTCTTCCAAACTTCAGTTTAC
>CANNZV010003752.1:0-30216 GCA_947561585.1 Caprella mutica
GTATAGGGTGAGGAGGGTATAGGGTGAGGAGAGGTGTAACTAGTAACTCAGGGGAGGGGGGAGGTGGTGGAGAGAAGTGATTAATATTTACACAGATAGAAATTATCTTCTAGTTAACTATGTATATGCTAATATTTTTTATAAACTAATATTTTATTTACAACATAATATAAATATATTTGTATTCATATATGATTTAATTTAGTGTTCTAATCATTGGTCATTCATGGGTGAAGTGCATGACTGTATGTGTATGAAGCCTGTGAAGATACAGTCACTTCCACTGGCTACCTGACTTATGTCACTGCTTGTACCACTGTCAATCATCTGAGACACTACTTACTTAGGTATCACCAATAGACTGAAGGGAAAATGATTAATTCTTATTTATTTGTTTATTTATAGTAACAAAAATATAAACTATTCATAAATGAATTTAGAGCTAATTATGACTTATTACATTCCTTAATAATAATATTATATTCATCAAATAAAAACAGTATATGAGACATTGATGAGGTTCTATATTATTTTCGGACATGTAAGTTTCTAGTTTTTATTTTTCAGAAGATTAACTGTAAATAATGGAGTACAGAGCGTGTTTACAACAAACTAGCGGATACAACAAACTATATTAGCAACTCTCAGTTATTTCTATCTAAGTAGTTCTTCATTTGTTTAACTAAGTAAGGATTAAAAAAATAGGGAGGGAGGGCTCGTGACCGGGGGGCTTATGACCTAGGGCGCTCATGACCGTGGGGGGGGGGGGGCTCTTGACTTTACCCCTTAGTATATAGTCACTCGGATACTAGTCTCCCTCTTGTAACTAGCTAACCAGAGTTCCTAGGTACATAACCACTAATCAGTGTACCTAGGTACCTAACCACTAACCAGTGTACCTTGGTACCTAGACACTTACCAGTGTACCTAGGTACCTAGACACTAACCAGTGTACCTAGGTACCTAGACACTAACCAGTGTACCTAGTGCCTAACCACTAACCAGTGTACCTTGGGGGTGTAGGTCATAAGCCTCCCCGGTCATGAGCCCTCCTAGGTCATAAGCCCCCCCGGTCAAGAGCCCCCCCGGTCATGAGCCCCCCCGGTCACGAGCCCCCCTGTTTTTAAATCCTTATTTACCTATATTATTTAATCCTTATTGACACTTTTGGAGTTCATTACTGATTAGACATAAAATATATGTATATCGGGGGGCGTGCCGCCCCCCCCCCCCCGAGCCCCCCTGCCAGGTCATTAAACAATCATGAAGTGTGCAGTACAACAATCTAGCGGATACAACAAACTACATTATTACACTAACCAGTGTACCTAGGTACCTAGACACTAACCAGTGTACCTAGGTACCTAATCATTAACCAGTGTACCTTGGTACCTAACCTCTAACCAGTGTACCTAGGTACCTAGACACTAACCAGTGTACCTAGGTACCTAACCTCTAACCAGTGTACCTTGGTACCTAGACACTAACCAGTGTACCTGGGGACCTAATCATTAATCAGTGTACCTTGGTACCTAGACACTTACCAGTGTACGTAGGTACCTAATCATTAACCAGTGTACCTAGGTACATAACCATTAATCAGTGTACCTAGGTACCTAACCACAAACCAGTGTACCTGGGGACCTAATCATTAATCAGTGTACCTTGGTACCTAGACACTTACCAGTGTACGTAGGTACCTAATCATTAACCAGTGTACCTAGGTACATAACCATTAATCAGTGTACCTAGGTTCCTAACCACTAACCAGTGTACCTAGGTACCTAACCACTAACCAGTGTACCTAGGTACCTAATCATTAACCAGTGTACCTAGTTCATAACCATTAATCAGTGTACCTAGGTTCCTAACCACTAACCAGTGTACCTAGGTACCTAACCACTAACCAGTGTACCTAGGTACCTAACCACTAACCAGTGTACCTAGGTACCTAACCACTAACCAGTGTATCTAGGTACCTAACCACTAACCAGTGTACCTAGGTACCTAACCACTAACCAGTGTATCTAGGTACCTAACCACTAACCACTGTACCTTGATACCTAACCAGTTACCTGGGTACCTAACTAGTTACCTGGGTACCTAACCAGTTATCTAGGTACTTAACCACTAACCAGTGTACCTAGGTACCTAACCACTAACCAGTGTACCTAGGTACCTAACCACTAACCAGTGTACCTTGGTACCTAACCACTAACCAGTGTACCTAGGTACCTAACCACTAACCAGTGTACCTAGGTACCTAGACACTAACCAGTGTACCTTGGTACCTAACCACTAACCAGTGTACCTAGGTACCAAACCACTAACCAGTGTACCTAGGTACCTAACCAAACCAGTGTACCTTGGGACCTAACCACTAACCAGTGTACCTAGGTACCTAACCACTAACCAGTGTACCTAGGTACCTAACCACTAACCAGTGTACCTTGGGACCTAACCACTAACCAGTGTACCTAGGTACCTAACCACTAACCAGTGTACCTTGGTACCTAGACACTAACCAGTGTACCTTGGTACCTAACCACTAACCAGTGTACCTAGGTACCTAACCAAACCAGTGTACCTTGGTACCTAACCACTAACCAGTGTACCTAGGTACCTAACCACTAACCAGTGTACCTAGGTACCTAGACACTAACCAGTGTACCTTGGAACCTAACCACTAATCAGTGTACTTAGGTACCTAGACACTAACCAGTGTACCTTGGGACCTAACCACTAACCAGTGTACCTTGGGACCTAACCACTAACCAGTGTACCTTGGTACCTAACCACTAACCAGTGTACCTTGGTACCTAACCACTAACCAGTGTACCTAGGTACCTAGACACTAACCAGTGTACCTTGGGACCTAACCACTAACCAGTGTACCTTGGTACCTAACCACTAACCAGTGTACCTAGGTACCTAACCAAACCAGTGTACCTTGGTACCTAACCACTAACCAGTGTACCTAGGTACCTAACCAAACCAGTGTACCTTGGTACCTAACCACTAACCAGTGTACCTAGGTACCTAACCACTAACCAGTGTACCTAGGTACCTAACCACTAACCAGTGTACCTAGGTACCTAACCACTAACCAGTGTACCTAGGTACCTAGACACTAACCAGTGTACCTTGGGACCTAACCACTAATCAGTGTACCTAGGTACCTAACCACTAACCAGTGTACCTTGGTACCTAACCACTAACCAGTGTACCTAGGTACCTAACCAAACCAGTGTACCTTGGTACCTAACCACTAACCAGTGTACCTAGGTACCTAACCACTAACCAGTGTACCTAGGTACCTAGACACTAACCAGTGTACCTTGGTACCTAACCACTAACCAGTGTACCTAGGTACCTAACCACTAACCAGTGTACCTAGGTACCTAACCACTAACCAGTGTACCTTGGTACCTAACCACTAACCAGTGTACCTTGGTACCTAACCAGTGTACCTAGGTACCTAACCACTAACCAGTGTACCTTGGTACCTAGACACTAACCAGTGTACCTTGGGACCTAACCACTAATCAGTGTACCTAGGTACCTAACCACTAACCAGTGTACCTTGGGACCTAACCACTAACCAGTGTACCTTGGGACCTAACCACTAACCAGTGTACCTTGGGACCTAACCACTAACCAGTGTACCTAGGTACCTAACCACTAACCAGTGTACCTAGGTACCTAACCAAACCAGTGTACCTTGGTACCTAACCACTAACCAGTGTACCTAGGTACCTAACCACTAACCAGTGTACCTTGGGACCTAACCACTAACCAGTGTACCTTGGTACCTAACCACTAACCAGTGTACCTAGGTACCTAACCACTAACCAGTGTACCTAGGTACCTAACCACTAACCAGTGTATCTAGGTACCTAACCACTAACCAGTGTACCTAGGTACCTAACCACTAACCAGTGTATCTAGGTACCTAACCACTAACCACTGTACCTTGATACCTAACCAGTTACCTGGGTACCTAACTAGTTACCTGGGTACCTAACCAGTTATCTAGGTACTTAACCACTAACCAGTGTACCTAGGTACCTAACCACTAACCAGTGTACCTAGGTACCTAACCACTAACCAGTGTACCTTGGTACCTAACCACTAACCAGTGTACCTAGGTACCTAACCACTAACCAGTGTACCTAGGTACCTAGACACTAACCAGTGTACCTTGGTACCTAACCACTAACCAGTGTACCTAGGTACCAAACCACTAACCAGTGTACCTAGGTACCTAACCAAACCAGTGTACCTTGGGACCTAACCACTAACCAGTGTACCTAGGTACCTAACCACTAACCAGTGTACCTAGGTACCTAACCACTAACCAGTGTACCTTGGGACCTAACCACTAACCAGTGTACCTAGGTACCTAACCACTAACCAGTGTACCTTGGTACCTAGACACTAACCAGTGTACCTTGGTACCTAACCACTAACCAGTGTACCTAGGTACCTAACCAAACCAGTGTACCTTGGTACCTAACCACTAACCAGTGTACCTAGGTACCTAACCACTAACCAGTGTACCTAGGTACCTAGACACTAACCAGTGTACCTTGGAACCTAACCACTAATCAGTGTACTTAGGTACCTAGACACTAACCAGTGTACCTTGGGACCTAACCACTAACCAGTGTACCTTGGGACCTAACCACTAACCAGTGTACCTTGGTACCTAACCACTAACCAGTGTACCTTGGTACCTAACCACTAACCAGTGTACCTAGGTACCTAGACACTAACCAGTGTACCTTGGGACCTAACCACTAACCAGTGTACCTTGGTACCTAACCACTAACCAGTGTACCTAGGTACCTAACCAAACCAGTGTACCTTGGTACCTAACCACTAACCAGTGTACCTAGGTACCTAACCAAACCAGTGTACCTTGGTACCTAACCACTAACCAGTGTACCTAGGTACCTAACCACTAACCAGTGTACCTAGGTACCTAACCACTAACCAGTGTACCTAGGTACCTAACCACTAACCAGTGTACCTAGGTACCTAGACACTAACCAGTGTACCTTGGGACCTAACCACTAATCAGTGTACCTAGGTACCTAACCACTAACCAGTGTACCTTGGTACCTAACCACTAACCAGTGTACCTAGGTACCTAACCAAACCAGTGTACCTTGGTACCTAACCACTAACCAGTGTACCTAGGTACCTAACCACTAACCAGTGTACCTAGGTACCTAGACACTAACCAGTGTACCTTGGTACCTAACCACTAACCAGTGTACCTAGGTACCTAACCACTAACCAGTGTACCTAGGTACCTAACCACTAACCAGTGTACCTTGGTACCTAACCACTAACCAGTGTACCTTGGTACCTAACCAGTGTACCTAGGTACCTAACCACTAACCAGTGTACCTTGGTACCTAGACACTAACCAGTGTACCTTGGGACCTAACCACTAATCAGTGTACCTAGGTACCTAACCACTAACCAGTGTACCTTGGGACCTAACCACTAACCAGTGTACCTTGGGACCTAACCACTAACCAGTGTACCTTGGGACCTAACCACTAACCAGTGTACCTAGGTACCTAACCACTAACCAGTGTACCTAGGTACCTAACCAAACCAGTGTACCTTGGTACCTAACCACTAACCAGTGTACCTAGGTACCTAACCACTAACCAGTGTACCTTGGGACCTAACCACTAACCAGTGTACCTTGGTACCTAACCACTAACCAGTGTACCTAGGTACATAACCACTAACCAGTGTACCTAGGTACCTAACCACTAACCAGTGTACCTAGGTACCTAACCACTAACCAGTGTACCTAGGTACCTAACCACTAACCAGTGTACCTTGGGACCTAACCACTAACCAGTGTACCTTGGTACCTAACCACTAACCAGTGTACCTAGGTACCTAACCACTAACCAGTGTACCTAGGTACCTAACCACTAACCAGTGTACCTAGGTACCTAATCATTAACCAGTGTACCTAACCAAACCAGTGTACCTTGGTACCTAACCACTAACCAGTGTACCTTGGTACCTAACCAGTTACCTAGGTACCTAACCAGTTACCTAGGTACCTAACCAGTTACCTAGGTACCTAGGTACCAAACCACTAACCAGTGTACCTAGGTACCTAACCAAACCAGTGTACCTTGGGACCTAACCACTAACCAGTGTACCTAGGTACCTAACCACTAACCAGTGTACCTAGGTACCTAACCACTAACCAGTGTACCTTGGGACCTAACCACTAACCAGTGTACCTAGGTACCTAACCACTAACCAGTGTACCTTGGTACCTAGACACTAACCAGTGTACCTTGGTACCTAACCACTAACCAGTGTACCTAGGTACCTAACCAAACCAGTGTACCTTGGTACCTAACCACTAACCAGTGTACCTAGGTACCTAACCACTAACCAGTGTACCTAGGTACCTAGACACTAACCAGTGTACCTTGGGACCTAACCACTAATCAGTGTACTTAGGTACCTAGACACTAACCAGTGTACCTTGGGACCTAACCACTAACCAGTGTATCTTGGGACCTAACCACTAACCAGTGTACCTTGGTACCTAACCACTAACCAGTGTACCTAGGTACCTAGACACTAACCAGTGTACCTTGGGACCTAACCACTAACCAGTGTACCTTGGTACCTAACCACTAACCAGTGTACCTAGGTACCTAACCAAACCAGTGTACCTTGGTACCTAACCACTAACCAGTGTACCTAGGTACCTAACCACTAACCAGTGTACCTAGGTACCTAGACACTAACCAGTGTACCTTGGGACCTAACCACTAATCAGTGTACCTAGGTACCTAACCACTAACCAGTGTACCTTGGTACCTAACCACTAACCAGTGTACCTAGGTACCTAACCAAACCAGTGTACCTTGGTACCTAACCACTAACCAGTGTACCTAGGTACCTAACCACTAACCAGTGTACCTAGGTACCTAGACACTAACCAGTGTACCTTGGTACCTAACCACTAACCAGTGTACCTAGGTACCTAACCACTAACCAGTGTACCTAGGTACCTAACCACTAACCAGTGTACCTTGTTACCTAACCACTAACCAGTGTACCTTGGTACCTAACCAGTGTACCTAGGTACCTAACCACTAACCAGTGTACCTTGGTACCTAGACACTAACCAGTGTACCTTGGGACCTAACCACTAATCAGTGTACCTAGGTACCTAACCACTAACCAGTGTACCTTGGGACCTAACCACTAACCAGTGTACCTTGGGACCTAACCACTTACCAGTGTACCTTGGGACCTAACCACTAACCAGTGTACCTAGGTACCTAACCACTAACCAGTGTACCTAGGTACCTAACCAAACCAGTGTACCTTGGTACCTAACCACTAACCAGTGTACCTAGGTACCTAACCACTAACCAGTGTACCTTGGGACCTAACCACTAACCAGTGTACCTTGGTACCTAACCACTAACCAGTGTACCTTGGTACCTAACCACTAACCAGTGTACCTAGGTACATAACCACTAACCAGTGTACCTAGGTACCTAACCACTAACCAGTGTACCTAGGTACCTAACCACTAACCAGTGTACCTTGGGACCTAACCACTAACCAGTGTACCTTGGTACCTAACCACTAACCAGTGTACCTAGGTACCTAACCACTAACCAGTGTACCTAGGTACCTAACCACTAACCAGTGTACCTAGGTACCTAACCACTAACCAGTGTACCTAGGTACCTAATCATTAACCAGTGTACCTAACCAAACCAGTGTACCTTGGTACCTAACCACTAACCAGTGTACCTTGGTACCTAACCAGTTACCTAGGTACCTAACCAGTTACCTAGGTACCTAACCAGTTACCTAGGTACCTAACCAGTTACTTAGGTACCTAACCAGTTACCTAGGTACCTAACCAGTTAACTAGGTACCTAACCAGTGCGGTAACCTCGTTAAGTAACTGGTGCGGTAACCTTTTTTGGTAACTAGTGCGATTACCTTGTTAGTTAACTAGTGTAGCTAGTTAGGTAACTAGTGTAACTTATAGTAATTAATAATGAAAACGAGTATAAATAGTTGAGTAACTAGTGTAACTAGTTAGGTAACTAATGGAATTAGGTATCTAACTAGTATATCTGGTTACCTGACTACTGTAACTAGTTACCTAACTAGTGTAACTAGGTACCAAGCTAGTTTTTTTAAATGTGTTTATTAAGTTTAATATATACACATGAGCTTATTTCAAGATGGCTCGATTCTCATACCATCATATTAGTACCTATCTAGTTCTCTTCCACGACTTCATCTTGCTAGCAGCAAGATGAAGTGTGTACTTGGAAAGACTAGTGTATCTAGTTCCCTAGTCAGTAGCTACCTAACTACAGTATCTATCTAGGTTCATAGATACTCTAGTTAGGTAGGTTTTCCTAGATACTCTAATACTCTTTCAAGCATTGTTCGTTTTCCCCATTCATGAGTTTCACGTCAGTGTCAGCCCCGCTTCATACACTTACATACATTTCGTAATCACGAGTAATTATTGAGTAAAGTGCGCGGAGTTTATATGTCATACTGTATAATATATACATTATACTTCAATTATATTGTTAATATTTTGTTAATATTTATTACAGAAATAAATACCATTTCCCAAGCAGTTAATTTTAGGTGAATCTAATATCAATGATAGATCGTCAATAGAAAATCGAAGAAATACAAGTTACTACATGCCTAACTGACTACGAAGCTTATAGCAATACATCTACAAACACATCTAGGTACACACACACACAGCAATGCATGCTCAACCCCCTTGACCTTAGCGCCAAAATTAAAATGATCTTTCATTAATATTTTATATACTGTCGTACATTATAAAATATCAGTCAACAAAGAAATATGAGCAAACAGTTAAATAGAGGCATCATATTTCTCAGTGTAATCATTTACTTCTTATTCTATTTGTGAAACAGTAGTAAATACATAAAGGATACCTCTCCACTGCATCTAACCCCTCCCCCTGTTAGTCCCCCCCCACAGTAACCGTTAGCTACCTACAAAGAAGATAAACCAAAATTATTAAAGCGGGAATTAATTAAAAAGAAACACTTACATTGATAACTGATATACCAACCATTATTAATCGAAAAAATTGATAACGACCAATAATTACTATTTGATACTTAAAATAATATAACATTATTGGACTAAATTATAATTATTATATGCTTGTGTTACAATTGTCACACTTTTTTGACGACTTTTCAAAAGTTTCAATAAAATATTAAAACTTAGTGTTCGGAAAAAGTATACAATTTTTTATCGTTAGATGTGTAATAAAATATAGTTTTAATTACTTACAGTGTCATTGCACACGACTTATTTTCAATGTAATAACTAATAACATTATTATATATGTATACTTTGACTGTCACAGTTTGTATTTAGTATCATTTACCTACATCGATATTTTAAATATTGATAGTTATTTTCTTACCCACCTTTACTATTCAAATTATCTGCAACATTATTTGCACCGTTCATATTATCTAAACTTCAATTTAATATAAATAATTGTTTTTTAATATATATAAAAAATATCATTATGAATTGTTTTAATAAAAATTACTCATTGTTACAACAAATTTTTTTTCATTAACTTTATATTATAAATAATAATTATTGCAGTGCAGTAATAATAAAACTCTCAATAACCTGCACTGTAATAATATACCAATAATGTTAGAACTCACTGTACTTAATGTCTAGCAGCTCTAGCCAATCAGAAGGCTCGTTACAAATTGCAAAATTATTCTTAGCGTAGATCAGTTGCAGTCTGTGAGAGAGTAACATTGATACCTGAATAATGATCTACGCTTATATTACCGTAGATTACTATGTTTGAATGCGAAGTGAGAGTAATGAAAAGTGATCTACGCGTGTAGAGCACTTTACAGTCGAATCATTTGGAACTTTTGTAAAGTGATCTGAAGCTGTAGATCACTTTACACTGTTACTAGTTAGCGATGGAGAATTTTGCGTAGATCACTAATCAAAGTTACTCTTCAATTCAAATAATTATGAATCCAATCCTAATCTAATTTTAACTTTAATTTAATTCAAATTTAATATAATTCAAATTTAATATAATTCAAATTTAATATAATTCAAATTCAATATAATTCAAATTTAATATAATTCAAATTTAATATAATTCAAATTTAATATAATTTCAATTTAATATAATTTCAATTTAATATAATTTTAATTTAATATAATTGTCTGATTATTATCAAAGCACAAATTTCAATTGAATTTCAATTTAAATATACTAACTTCAAGAGTTAAAATATTACTCTAAATCTTCGTTAAAAGATTTAGTAAACTTTAAACACAAAGGACTTAAGAGTTGTAAAAAGTTAATAAAATTGGAGAATGGAAAGTTTTATAAAAGGAAATATGGACGAATTTAAAGAGGAAAAAAGAAAATATTCAGGTTAAATTTATAGGTTCACTGAGAGAGTTTATGATAGGGTTTGCACCATAAATATTTAGATACCTATAATACTGATGAGTTGGGACACCGCTTCATAGCATCGTGGTAGGTATACTAGCTCTCTTGTTCTGGTCTGCAGGAGCATCATGCACGGAAACAGTGTTCTCGTACTACATCACGGTGTTCGGTACATCCTCCCTTTGCTGTCTCCTTGGGAGAGAGGTTTAGCAGCGAGACATAGGGTTAGGTCACGCTAAAGCACATCAATCTAGGTGTGATGAAGCACATCACTTAGGCAGCAAGTTTTGATGTGAACACGATGATGGCTAAATTGGAACTGTCTGTATCATCTCTCTTATTCACGAGCTCAAATCTTCAACAGAAATATAAAGGTTTAAAAACAACTGGGAATGTGGAGATATCACTGGACGTAAATTTATGGTGCAAAGAAAAAAAAAAGGAATGAAGGCATACTCGTAAAGAGGATATTAGTAGAGTATATATAATTAATTCGTCCATATGAAATTCTCAACAGCAGTTTTGGTGCTTAATTTGTGACATCGGAGTGAAACTGAGATTCATGACAACTGTCAACTAAGGCTTTCAACTTGCAAGTTCTATCTCTATCATAAAATATTAGTTTTTTACTTAAAAAATAAGATAAATAAAGGATCAATAATAGAAAATGGATAATTATTTTATATATATATAAATAGTGTTTTACAAAAGTTGAAGATAACAATTAAATTAGGTAAAAATTTAAAAACTTCTTCACGGCTAAATACACTTGCAGGTTAATTATTTCTAAAGTAAAAACTACCCGATACAATTCTTACCAAAATTAAGGATTTCTGATTAGTACTAGTTTACATGAAGTATCAATCTTAGAACAATTTTTAAGAGCTTAGGGTTGAATGATTAACATGAACTTACAATATACAATTAATTCTTTATTTACCTAAGATTAAATTTTTTCAAACGCATAGCAATAAATAAAATACACAAATTAGTTCGGTATTTTATGCACTTCCTTTTCACGGAGAAATGTCGTTGAAAATCTAAAAGTAACAAGCATGAATAAATGGATATCACAGGGAATGAGACCAGACTTCCTGGGAATGATGAGAACTCCTCTGATATTGATTAGTACTGTCCTGATGAGAACTTCACTGATGGGAACTTCACTTATGAGAACTGCTCTGATGAGAACTGCAGTGGTGCGAAGTTATTTGAATCTGAAAATGTTTACAAACAAATTGATTAAAAAATCTCTGATATTGACTTAGAATTACGCTACAAACAATTATTAACAAGATAAAACAAATTGAATAGATTTTATTTTAATCCCATACTATAATATTTTTTTATCATAGTAGGGGTTTAACGTCGTGCTTCAGTCATATCGTGACTATTTCGCTGACGTAAAAGGAAATTAAATACAAGGGACTAGAAGAAGCAGTCAGAAAGGAAAGTGGCTCCATGAACAAAGGCACTTACCACCGTTGGTGACAATGCTCATAGATGCAGAAAAGCTACTTCGTGAATGCAGTCACTTACCAAGGAATGTGACGAAACAGGACGCAAGCACCGGTGGCTGCACTCACGGATGAAAAGGAAAATGAAGAGGTGATAGTAAATGAAGCCTACGAACCTACCTAACACAAAAATCTAAGACCTCGTAGTTGAAGAGCATATCCCTAGCGCTATTCTCCAAAATCCTGAACAATGTGTATTCGAAGCACATTTGGTTATGTTGAAAGTATCCACATTCGAGTGGCAAGGAAGAAACAAGATTTGATAGAAAACAAGATTAATGGGAAGTAGAACACAGATAGCTTAAAATCCTTACTGTGATCAGAGTATGTTTCGAATTTTAAAAATCAAACTTACAAAATATTTCACCAATGGACTAAAAAGAGTGACACCTCGATCTAATATTTTTTAATTTTTCCTTTATGTTGATGAATTAAGAGGTTTTACCACGAATGATGGAAAGAGAAGGATAATGTAAAATGAGTGAAGAAAAGACAACAAAGCTATTTTTGGAAATTGCAAGATAAGGTTGAATAGATGTTTAGCATTAGAAACGAGGTTTTATAGAAAAGCTACATTTATCTTCCATTACTCGAGACTAACTGTTTGATAAAGTCTAATTCCAATCCGTAGAATACTTACTACAATTGATGCTACAAAGGACTATTATTACAAACTAGCTCGAAAAAAAGTCGAATTAATTTAAACGAAACTAAAGAACTCTACAAAAGAGATAATTGAATTTTACTAATTTCTTGTAACAGAAATTTTACTGAAAAAGGGTAATACATATTTGCCTCAAAAATGGAAGGAAGTATATAATTTTATTCGATTTGTTGTCAAAGGAGATGCAAAGAACGAAACTGTAAAATAGAAAAAATGAAAGACAATAAGTTGAAAATACTGAACAATGTCACTAAACTACTTAATTTTTATTTAAATGTTCAAATATGAATGTCACAAGAACTAATAAAATATTGTAGAAACTCTCATTTTAGCGGCAAGTTACATGTTGAAATAATCTAGGATATTGTATAAATTAAGCCATTCGTATAATCAGTAAATTTTAAGAGTTTAAACGTTTTTTTTAGTTTAATGATTTAATGAGTCAAGAATTCCAAACTAGGCTATAAACAGAAAGCTACAGTTAAAAAAAAATAGTTGATACAACTATAATGAATATTTTCTTTAGAACGACCATTATACTCTCTCAATAGAGGTTAAAAAAATTGTATACAAGTAACTATCTAAGAGTTTAATTAACTATTACCAAGACTCCGAACATTTACAAATTTTAATACTAGCAAAATAAATAACCGTGTATCATCACCATGGAGTGGATATGAACAGTCAGTATTTAAGAATTCAGTATTTTAGAAACAACAGAAACCATAAGTTGTGTATTTACAATTAACAATTGTACAGTATTTGAACGAAATAATTTACAATTGCCAATCAATTTAATTGAAAGTTTTTAGGCCATATCGCTGATATTGAAAAAAAATTGAATATATATGGGCTTGAAGTAACAGTTAAAAAGGAAAGAGACTCCATGAAAGAATAAACTACCACCAGTCGGAGACAACGCTCATGGATGCAAAAAAAAAATCCATGACTGCAGTCACTTACCAAGGAATGTGACGAAAAGAGTCACCAACACCGGTAGCAGCACTCACAGATGAAAAAGGAAAATGAAGAGGTGATAATAAATGAAGCCTACCGGACAGAAAAAAAAACCATAGAGTTATCCTCAGAAACTACAATTAGACACAAAAATGATAAGCCTGAAGCTGTTGTGCTCTTCTCCTATATTCACCTCAACAGATTGAGGTTTCAGCCACTATGGGGCTTTAGGAAAATGAAGAGGTGATATATATATATATATATACTATATTATATCTTTAAACAATTTTCATACATTTTTTAAATTATATATTTATGAACCATAACTGATACGAATAACTTTGCTAATTCTATCAGTTATCACTGAACTAATAGAAATTTGTCCTTACCAAATTATTGTAGAACCAACCAATAACTTGGAACTTAGTACCCTACTACCAAAAACATTTGGTAGTAGGCATAAAATTTAACAAACAGCATAAAATTACTGTTTGTTAGATGTAGCACAATAATTATAGAAATCAAAGTATCTATTAATTACTCACCTATACTGAGTGAGAGTTAAGCTATCGATGAATTTGAAAACCTTAAATATATAAATGACTTTAAACTTTTCCATCACAGTCACAAACAATGAAAGATCGATCGACTGTATATTATTAATAATATGCTTATATACGTAGAACTCTAATAACTCTTACACAAATTTTATTTTCATAACTCATAGAAAATTAGGGATATAATCATTAATCGAGGAGTGACAATTATAAATTTCTTGTTACTTTTATTCGTTTTAGTTACCGTTTGGTAACTTATTTGAGTCGTGATTTGGTAACTAAAGCGGGGGATGCCTGTACATCACATTTTTCAAGCTTCATATTCGCTAAGTTACCCAAAAAAACATAAATTTTTCTATAAAATTATGTTAACATATCAAGGATCCAAATGCGTCTCAGGCTTCGATCATGAAGTAGACAATAAGAAAATGGTCCTAACCGAACTTGCTGTAAAACTTGAACATGAATAATATATAATATCACTGAAAAAACACATATATTGAATTTAAATTCAGCAACAAACATAGAAAATATAGAACATTAGCGCTAAATGTTTCTATTTATTATTCAGAGTCATTATAATTGTAATGCATTTAATTATGGAAACAAATATTCAACCTCAGGATATTAATGATGGCTGATTGTTCGATAGAGAAATTTTCATCGATTTCTGTTATAAAACTCAAATTAATCTAATTTTCCCACTTCATAAAAAGGTACATTATTTAGAGACGCGATTATTCAGCAATCTGCATTTAATAAAAGAGAGTAAAGGAAGTCATATTTACAAACTTTATAATGCAAGTGGCATTAGACTATTTTCTTTTCTCGACAATAACACAGTCCAATCACTCAAATAGTAATATCCAGAATATTGAATAAGTAAAAGCTACATAGCACTAATATAACCTAAGAATAACAAGAGCACTTCGTTACTAACCTCTTTTCAGGACGTTCCAAACAGCACTGTGGTCTTTTCACAGATCTCAAGAGTTTTTATACCCTATCTATAGCGTGCGGTTGAGCTGGTCTCTGAATTTCGATGATTTCATTTCAGCATATAGACTATCGATCGCAGGTAGATAAACCAATTATATATTTGCCTAAGTTAAATAAAACTGAATGAAATAAACTTGAATTGAATTTAAAGTATTTTATTTTTGTTTACAAATATTTCAAGATAGTAGGATATAGAAAAAATTCAGATATTACGAGCATTCCAAAAATGAATGCCAACGTGTTTAGGTAGCTGTATAATATATAACCTTACTTTTAATGAATCCGAAATATTCGAAACAGTTTGATTGAATATTTCGACATTTATAATCAGAGTAATTTAAGATTCTAAGAATATTAATCTTCAATGAAATTGATTGAATCTTTGTTCTTCATTGGAATGTATTTGTTCCTTCAAATATTTTTCTAATTTTGAATAGAAAACCGAAATCAAATGATCAAATACATATATAAATATCAATGTATTCTTTTATCAGATATATTTAAGTATTCAAATATCATACATTTAAGTAATCAAGAAATTTAGTTTGCCTGCGGTTGGTAATTTGAAATAATTATAAAAATAACTAATCTATTCATAACTAAATGCATTTTATCAGTATCTTAAATATCATATTTTTCTAAAAAATAAAATGCTTCTGATAATAAAATAATCCAATAATAATGAATAATTTAATTCAATTTAAATATTGAAGAGGTTGAATTTCAATGTGTTGCAAAATAACAAAAGAATAACTATTTTAAATCAATTCTTCTTCACAATTAATAGACTAATCACAAGCACTCTCGATGCAATAATTATTTAATTACCGAAACATAAAAAGCATTGGAGTAAAGAATTATCTTAAGGGCAATTAATTGTCTATTGAATGTATTGCATAATTAGGCAGAGTATGTTTATTCTCAGGGATGAGATTCCTAGGCCTAACACTCTGATGTATTAGGTGCACGAAATAAAAGAATGAACTTCGACTCTTCTGACCGATCAGAAATATATACCACAAAAATTCAGACCAGATTAATCTTGCATACACTAAATAAATATTGGTGACCTGAATACTCGCTCGCCCCCGAAAAATTCAACACTGGAAAACTCGCCGCTGCCAAATCACAGCGTGATTTATGTTCAGCAGTACATATAATGATATAATCTAATTAGTACTATCATAATGTTATCCAATTTTAAATGCATAAGGTTTGGCTGAAGTAGAAAAGGATTAAATTATATTATTTAATTTATAAGTGATGAACACACCAGCAAATCAAAAATCACGCTGCGAAATGATCTTAGCGAATTGTCCGACGATGAGTTAAGAGTTAAAAGAACATAAATGTTATATCAAATTTATAAAAGATAAATTACCTACAAATGTATTGAACTGTAAAAATAATATCTCCTATATCGTTATCAATATCTGTCTCAGGTATCAGACGACAACATTCCATCTACTTATCCTTAGGGGAGGGCCTAAAATTACGAAATCTTCCAGAATTCAGACATTACGAAGTTGTGGAAGTAAAACAAAGAAAAGGTAATTAGAAACATGATACAGTAAATAGATCGGGAAAAGATAAAATGAAATAAAAGAAGAAGAAAGATAAGGAAGATATGCTTTACGAGATTGAAAAAAAAAATAATCAGAAAGCCGGTCACAAAGTAAATGATTCGTCTGCACCAAACATATGAACGAGGAAAGAATTTAAATTTTCGTGTGAATTTTTTTAGAAGATTGTGTATGAGGTTTGTGCTGGAAAAAACAAAGTAGATTGAAGTGGGTTGTGATAAAATTTTCGGAAATGGTTATTTACCACTAATATATTTAAACATATACCCTGTATTGTGAAGAACATGATATTGTGCGTAATTAAAATTATTTGGAGTTTATACATAAATTGGGGGAAAAATTAATGTTCCATATACACATATAAATGCAAAATCAAATGTATCACTATATTTTATTAAATTCATACGATAACAAATTTGGTTCAATTAAACAAGGAGTAATAATTGAATTCAAAAACTATTTTATTAACTAAACATTCAAATAAAACAGAATTATTCCATTTTCAGAAGAAAAAAACAGGATCTAATAAATATATTATTTTCGGGTAAAAAAAAACAATATATTTTACATCACAATTTTCAAGCTTCATATTCGCTAAGTTCCCCAAAAAACGTAAAATTTTCTATAAAATTATATTAACAAAAAAGAAACTATTGTGCAACATTATTATGGTTTAATAATTATTGATCTCCAAGCAGAATTTCCAAAATAAGAATGACAATAAAAGGTTACATCATCCAACTTATATTGTCGAACTAGAGGAATAATTTCCTCTCTAAAATTATTGATGTATCTCTGTCCTATACATGAACACTATTCATTGTGGAAGACTGTTTTAAAAGAGTCACAATATTCTTCAATAAGTTGGTTCTTTCTTCGTTAGAAAGAGAGTAATCACTTCCTATTTGAATATGGAGTGATTCAAGATTCTTGCATTTCTTCAAAACATTAGCTTCCTAACCAGCCAGAACATGATCAATAATACGTAGCTCTGATAAATAATCTCCCATGATCATATCCAGCAGTTTAGGATGATTATGAAATAGATTATGCATTACAGAACTAGTTAAAAATCTCAAGGTTTGAAGGTTAAATTTCGGAAATCCATCAGTTCCATTCCAGGTTCCACGTTGAATGAACCGGATACACTAAAAAATTCAATTTCTTGCACTTCTTGAGAATTGGCAAAATCTTGGTATTGACAGTGAAATGTTGACATCGGAACTCTTCCACTACATCACTTGAACTACTAAGACATGCTGGTACCAAAGTCTGCGAACCAAAGTGATTTATATCCTTAAATTTCTCAGGGAAATTGTTAACCATTTTCTTAAAATATTTTGACTTTCGAGGATACGCGTTAACAAACAAGTCATTTTCTTCAGTTGAAAATTTAACTTTTTCTCCTTTGTTGATTCTGCACTGAATTTGCTTTATTTTTAAACATTTCTTGAAAATTTTGCAGAGTATTTGAGGCAGCAACCTACCGAATTTCCTCTGAGTTCTTTTTACCAATGGCTTGGAATCATCTAAGATGAGTGATTCTAAGTTTTTAGACATCTTTGCTTCTTGCAACAGTACATTTTTTTCTAATAAGTACAGGCGTTGCTCTGTAATATCTTTAAGCCGAAATAAAAAATATACAAATCAGATAAGGTGAACTTCACAATGGGTATATGGATTTCTATAGAAAAATCATTTTATATGATAGGTATAAAGTAGTTATTAGTGTTGGAAATTTAAGAAGTTTAAAATTTATGAAATATTGAGTGCGTACATAGGTTTTTAAAAAAAGTTAGAATTTGATAGAACATGATATATTGAGTTAATTGATCAACAAGTATATGTTCCGAGCAATTTACCGATTTGCACAATCTTGAGAATGAGCTGCGCCTTTATAAACCCCTTTAATCCCCTAATGCCGAGCGTGAGTTAAAACCTTCATTTTATGTTTTATGAAATTGAAACTAGTATACGAGTAAAGAAGGACGTGCCGCACCCCGAACCCCCCTCCTCTCTGGTCATTAAACAATCATGAAGTGTGCACTGTGCAGTGCAACAAACTAGCGGATTCAACAATCTACATAACGGCCATTTTTGTTGAGAATTTCAAAATAATAATCATTTATATTCTTGGAAAAAAATCAGCAAAGATGAAAAAAGATATAAGGCGATTACTTTGAAAATCTATGAATAAATGGAATGTAGTTTGTTGTATATCCGCTAGTTTGTTGTACTGCACACTTTATGACTGATTAATGACATGGCAGGATGGTGGGGGGATGTTTTACACCCCTCCCCCAATACACATAAAATACCATTCGATTTCATAATTCATAATAAATAAAAGGGGGCAGGGGGTCTGATTATCAGACTAGGGGTTTTAAACATTATTGCCGATCCCCCCTTCATTGTCCCGAGGCTACCCTAAGGTAGGCCTTCTTTTTGTTATATTGTAGGTCTTAGGTTTTGTTTAGTTTGGCGCTCTTTTTCTTCAGCTTCCCTTTGTATCTCTCCTCAAATTCTTCTTCTTATTTCCTCTTCCTTCTGCCTTGCTATATCCATGGATAAGCAGACTGACTGTGTAGGTCTCTTATCCATGGGTGTCTATTCTTGCCATCCATGCGCTGGGTCGACACGGTTACCTGTGGTAGCCGAGTAGTCGACCTAGTGCATGGAGCGTACTTTCACTGTCCCCTCTTCTAAGAAGGCCTTCTTCTCTTCATGTCTCTTTGGATCACCTCGTAGTGGATAGGGACAACTTTTAAACCTTGAATATAATAATAATAATAATAAATAAAATGAAGGAATCAACGGTATTGACGAATTCTGAAGAGGCAACCTGTTTATTTTAATATCCAAGATATTATGTATAGCTTTAACTATCATATTTAGATAGAATGAGCCAATTAAATGCATAAATTACTTATATCCTCCATCAGTGTTAGCCCTGTTTCATACCTCGAAATTGTCGCGGACTTTCAAATATCCTAAAAGCGCGCAGCGTGTTCTTAAGATAACACAATTCGGTAAATTACTAGGAACATACATATTCTCAGTAAGGTTAACCGAACGTTTGTTATTGTACCACTTCTTTACATTAAACCAATTCTATATAAATTAATATTAGATTATATTCATACATAATGTTATACAAGAATGTTTTTTTATTACTAAGCGATCGCTAAATAATAATATTATAAATAGGGATGTGACAATATGCAGCATAAAATATGCATAATTTTTGACGCGATATGCAGCATATTATATGCCTATTTCTGCATATAATATGCAAAAAGTCAATGTGTATATATGCGGAACCAAAATGCATATTGGAAATATGCATATTACATGTCAGAAATTATTCAATATAATGTGCATACTACATGCTAAAAGTTAATTACGGAATTTAAAATAAAGTTAATTTGAATATAGTTATGTTTTGAAAGTAATTGTACTTTGGTGGTTTGAATGGAACTTACAATAAATCGAAGGTGTTTTCAAGTTTTTATTTTTACTGTGAAATGTTCAACGTAAGAAAACAAAATATAACAAAGCTGTTTCAATTTTAGACTTTTTTTAATAGTAAGTCAATTTCAAATATACACATTCAATTTCAAACAGTGGAATTGGACTTTATTGTTAAATGGTATTTCAGGTTTCCAAAAATGAATCTCCTATTATCTATTCTAAAGTTGTTTTGTACTGGGAAAGACCCCGTTCTACTTCACAAGAAACAAGAAGAACAATTGTTTCTTTCAGCCAAATTCAGTCTTCTAAATTATCCTACATTCATAATCACATTCCGTTCATTACTTAACTCATAACTCGAAAATTATAAACCATCTTGTTAGACCAGCGGTTCCCTTTAAAGTTTGAAGGATCCTCAGCTATAAGCAGCGACACTAAGTTATTGAATCGTTAATTTAAACAGTTTTGTGTTTAATTACTTAAATTAATTATATACATATATACGTGCTATAAGTTTTGATATTTTTCGATTAGTACAACTCTCTATTGGTTGTGCCTTTTCATAATTTATCAATTACTACTAGTATTTACTAAATACCAAGTGTCATATTATTTATTAATTCATTTGCAGTTTCAATATTCCACCTACAAACTTATTATATTTGAATAATAAGTTTGATAAAATATACTTGTGTCCACAGTTAAAATCGTTTTCTATGCAGAGGTTCAGAAGAAAACGGTATAGGTTAGACATTTACATGTTAAAATTTGACCAAGAAGTGCATATTTCTCGGTTAGCATATATGCACACGTGCATATTATATGTTCTTGAAATATATGCAGAGAGCTGCATATATGCAATATGCACAATGTCACATCCCTAATTATAGATATGAAAAATGACTACCGTGATGTGGATCCTTTTCCTCCATGTTTTGGCCTTGCTGAGACTATTGAAACGTCTTGAAACTTGAGAGAAGATCATTCGTTCTTTGAGATCTTCGGAGTGACTGAAGATCTGGAGAATCAACTCGTTTGGCAGAAAATCCATCAGACTAATATGCGGTAGGAGAAACTACATTAATGATTGCTTATAAATCTAAATGTAAGAGCTTAATATTTCAAACCATGTAGCTGCCACACTCTCAAATGTAGAGACTCAATCAAGGTCTCGAAACCCTGTCACACTAACTAAACATTTTAACCAATTGCAAATGAAGTTACATACTCCAATGTAGTTCAAATAGATAAAATCTCAGCACATGTATGATGTAAATATGGAGCAATGGATGTCTTTGTTCAAGTGAAGTCTTTTCATGAGTTAGAAATAAGTTAGATGATAAATATAAGGTAACAGATACTTTTGTGAAATAAGTCATCCAGCAAAAACCATATCTTGCTCATTCTAAAAATTTACTGTTCAGCCCAATACAAGATGAAGGAAAGTTTTTGATGGAGTGAGACTGGAAGGCATATAATGATATTTCCTTAACAAAATTCGATAAAATTCAGAACCTTCAGACTAGCCACTTTAAATTTAAAAATATAGTGAATACACACAGTGAAATGATTAGTTGAAATTCTCATAAAAAAAATAACTTTCAACTCTCATAGTTAGTTGATTCAATCCATAAAATGACTTGAATTAACTAATGTTTGATGACACACCACGTCATAGTTGATTTAACTCACATGAAAACATGAATATATTCCAACCAACTCACGTAATAAATTTATTCAAAGCATAAATTGATGACCCATTAGATATGACTTATATGGGTATACTTTTTTCTCTCTTTGTGTAGTTCTGTTCATCGTAGTCAATTTTCTACTTTTCTATGGGAACCGCATGAATTGCTTGCTATCATCAATTGAGTCAAATCAAAATAAACTGTACGTATATCAGATTAGCGTGGTTGGTGCTGAACATAACGGTATAACTTCGATCACTGTACCAATATATTTGTATCTAATTTATCACTCACCATTTTAATAATAGATGTCTTTGTTTGTATGTACCTACGTTAAACCTGAACGAACACTTAAACAGTATGAAGGAATACCTTTCTCCACCAGGGATGAACTGACAAAGACCGGCTGAGTGGTCGGAAACCCAACACAGTCATGAAACCACGTGGGACTTTCAGAATCTGATAATGTACGTACGAACTACGATGTGGAGTACATTCTAATTATATCAATTTTATCTTGAATATCTCGTTGAAACTTGAGGTAAATTCAGAATATATATTAGCTATTCCTTTGATTCAGTACGAATACATTTACTAGCTTTATTTACCAAAAACAATGAGAATCTCAGATTTCCTTCGGAAGTTATAGCGTTTATTTGTTTAATTTATCCCTGGCTTTTTATTAAGGGTATACCTGCATTACATTATCTGATTTTCATTTGACAATATAATATTGCTTTATATATAATATATAAGTTCTATAAGTTTAATATATGTCCATAATATATAATAAAATTGCAACAATGTACAGTTCTTACTATTCATTAAATATTACAGTTTGATAATTGGAATATGGCATATTCTATTATTTTAACCGGATCTATTTCTGCGATTAATATTAATATTTGGTGCCCAGGTTTCCAATCTATTCCTTGTAATTTATTTCTATTATTTGTGTTTGATGACAATGAATTATCATAGAGTTAATTTTCTCTAATATCATTAGGGTTAACAACATAAAGCTTATTATAATATTTAATGTCCAACCAATGACAAATACATCGTTCATATTTCTCCCAAGTACCCAAGCAAATCACAGTGACACAACCTTGTCCTAATTATGTCCCAAAATAGTTATGCTGCCTTTGCTTTATCAAACTTTTAAAAAATATTTAAAATGTAAACCAAAAACTAATTTGTATACACTATACAGTGACGTGAAACGAATATTGGGACATAAAAAATGTTCATTTTTTACCATTTTCATCATACCAAACAAAATTATAAAATAATACTTTCAAAATATATAGAAATATATCTGATATATTACATTATGGAAGAAAATAATGCAATATGGTTAAAGGAGTCCAAAATCAATCATTTATGCTTTAATGCTTTATATATAGTTTTCTGCGCGTTATGCAGCAAACAGAACTAGAATATCTTGATTAGTTTCAAAGTTATAAGCAGTTAAATTAGGGTGTACTTTCTTGCGGTCAACCCTGTATAAAGCATAAAGCTTCATAATTCTAACATTTTCAAGTACCTACCAGTCTATATTTACATATACCATCCTTACCATTTTGTTACATAGCTAGTGTTCCCAGTTTAACTGCCTAGCGTTAGGATTTGTGTGTAGATTCTTTATTCACAGTCTCTTCCGCAGAGGATAATTTGGACCGTGATTGTGCGAATAACTTCATCAGTAAAAAGGACTGCTGCACCCATAGCGTCATAGTAAATAAATAGAAAAGTATACTAAGTTTCAAATTCATTGACGGTGAACTTGATTCTGGTCTTCAGAAACGATGTAAACAAGTGACGTCACACAAAATCAGGTGAAGTAATGTCAAAATGAGAATTATATAGGTGCAGCAACTAAAAAATATATAAAACAATATGTTTGGTTAGCATCCAGTACCTACATAACCCTCATATATTTAATACCAGGCTGGCACTTATAACTTGGCTAATAGGCAAACTTGTAAAATGTAAGTTAGTACCTAGTAACCTATTGTACTTACTATGAAGCACTTGTATGACCATTATCTAACATATAAACTTGATTGCCTTTAGTAAATGGGTATTTTGAGCACAATTTGACGAATGAAATTTTCAATAAAAATTCTTATTTAATCAGATAAATGCAAATGTATCTTAGATCTAGGGTAGTGACTTTGCATATCTTGCATATTGCTGAAATAATGCAAATGCATATAAAAAACGCATATGCAAATCTTGAAATGCATATGCAATTCTTGAAACGCATATGCAATTCTTGAAACGCATATGCAAATCTTCAAATGCATATGCAACTAGAAAATGCATATGCAAATTAGATGCACATTAGAAAAAATAATATGCATATAGAAAATGATTAGTAAAATAAGTTGATTTTTGATATTTAAATGATGAACTTCTACATATATTAATGAATAGTATCAGGTGAATGAATAACAGCTAGATTTTTATTCTACTTAGGAAATTTAAATATTATAGGGTAGGATATAACGAGGTGGGAAGTTTGTTGAACTCTGCTCCTTAATATTCCAGATATTTATCAGAGAGAAAACGTCAAAAACTTCTACAGAGCTTAGAAATGATGAAAGCAAGTCTTGCGTTCATAGATTAAACATTCTTAATAATTCCATTAACATTAGAGAAAAGTGAGGCGCGAGGCAGGTCTATCTCAACAGTGATCACAAAGATGAAAAAAATTCAAATTTTCTCAAGAATATTTATGATAGAGATATTACGTAAAGCTTATACTAGTAATCACTAATCGGTACATATCATCCAAAAATGATAGATATTCAATCACCAAAGACATATCAATTCTACATGATATTTTAAAATAACTTGGCCCATCAAATATGGCGAGTCTTATATACACACCTCTAGTTTCATGTGATGTAGAGGGGATATTTTATGAGTACAAGAATATTCTAGTTTTGAAAACCTAAATTATACAGTTACTAGATTACGTGCACTCGGTAGAGCCCATACCTTCGCCGCCGCTTTGACCCGTTTTCTTCCAAAATCTGACAAAATGGTTCCTGTATAATGATTAATCGTCCCACCATGTTTCATGCAATATGGTTCAATACTTTTTGAGTAAAGAATAACAATGACCTTGACCTTTGACCAAGACGCTCCCAAAATTCTACAAGAAGTTCAATGGACATTGACCAATTATTGTTTCACAAAATTTCACGCAATTTGGTTGAACACTGTTTCAGTTATGCGAATAACAAGATGATAAATAAATGAATAAATGCCGGATACAATATAACGTTCTGCAAATTTGCGAAGGTAATAATAAAATTTAATTAACTTATCCACTGATTTTCCTATTTTCTAAACTAGTGTTACTATTTATATTCATTTATATATTATATATACAGGTAAAGTTCGTACAACAGACAGTATACAGGTAAAGCCCCCCTACAAAAGACTAAAATTATTAGTTTAATTGGGAATTTTAAATTTTAAGTTTTCTTTAACAACATTTCAAAGAAATTCTAATGAGAGTAAACAATCTCAGATTATTATTGAATACATTTTTTAATGAAAATCTTATAATATTTATATAACTTACTCATATAATTGTACGTAGATACGAAATAATAAGGTAAGTAAAATGAAACAAAGATATCAGTAACTAAACCAAATGAAAATATAGGGTAGTTACACCTCTTTTTAATTTTACAAAGCTTCTCTAATCAAAGAAAATGTGTAGGAAATGAGTAACAAAATCAAAATACTGAAAATCTTAAAAACAATACATCAAGTGTTTATTGTAAATTGTAATAACTTAAATATAATCAATGTACGACTAGATTATTGGTAGACGAATAGTATCAGGGATGATAGTATCAGGGATGTAGAATAGATATTCTGGGAATGCAGTCTAATATCAAGTATTGCTACTAGAAATGACAGGTAGAAGTTATTGTACTTAGTGATGATAGAGGAAAATGAAGAGGTAAAGATAAAATTCATATATGTATCTGATGTGGCAAATTTGCATAACCATTTTTTGTAATTTTTCTCTTATTTTTTTCTGTACAACAGAAACGGAACTTTGAAAATGTAGATAATCACAACATTATTTATAATTTGAAGGAAATTTATTTAAATCACAGAGATAATTAAAAAATATGTGAAAGATGGAACACGTTTGGGAGATGAATTGAGTTACTTTATTGTGTTAATGAAAAAAATACTTATATTTCACAATGAAGAAGTTACCCTTAAACAATGTTATATTCTCATTCTATTACATTGATTATTGCTTTGTGATTAATTGTGATTAGTTCATATATTATATAATCAGTTATAGAATATTGAAGATTAAAATTAGCATTTTACTAATTTTATATCTTCATACTTAATATTTATATTTAAATATAGATCATTTATTTTAAATATCCGTTATGTAATTTTTGTATCCGGTCAAATCTCATATTAAATAAATGTCAAAACATGTTAAAATTACTAATGTTACGTTTCATTTTACAACGGTTAATGGTGGTATCCGCTTTTTATAATACACTACATATTATAGTATACACAATTTAAATTTCTCTATTACTGTTCTTCAATAAAATCATATATAACGAGATTGAAAGTTCCGAGACTGTATTTTCCACGACGTAACTTTTTAGAACCGTATCAGGGGGCGTGCAACTCTCTTAAACCCCCTGCCAGGTCATTGGAGAGAACAATAAAGTGTGAATTACAACTAACTAGCAGATACAACAAACTACATAAAGATCATTTAATGCAGAGAGTTGCCAAATAATCTTCACTTATATATGAATGTATGAAGATTACTTTGAAAAACTCATCAAAGATGAAAAATGAAGTGTATTTATCAGGTAGTGAAATCTGCCGTTTCTCTCACGAAAATAACTGTTAAAGATGAATAGTAGAGGAATGTGGTGTTAAATTAATCCTCAGGAAGGTCGGTTTGCTTTACCACAGCCTGTCTATAACATTCTGGTTACTGGAAATGGGATTTAAAATTCTTTGTTATCCACAAACAACAGAAAGTAATTAATAAATCGATATGTTGTCTGGTCAGTTAATAGTACTATCACGGAAAAATGTCACTAGGAATTTCAATGCATTAAATAACAATCTTCTCGATGCTGAGAATTGAACAGTTTACAACATTAAAATTTTATCAAAGATCTATAGGCGAAAACTACTCCAAAAGTCTTATTTTAAAGTTGTAAATTATAATATTTGAAAAGTATTAATACTGATTGAATTCAAAGATGTTTGGAAGGATATTTTACGAGTATTTCTCTTTAGAATATAAATAGAATTAGGTTTATAAATTCACCTACATTGTAGTGAACTTCAATATTGAATATGACTGATTTTATATGCTATATAATTATAGAATATGTACTAAGTATTTTTCATATAATATCAAATGAACAGAGATAGTGTTTAACAGGCACATGACTCTCTCCTCATTTATTATATGTATGATTCGTTTTAATAATGAATACTATTATATAATAACCAATATAAAACATGGTAACAAATATCATAACTTTAACAATTACTTTACAATATTTAATTAATGTTACCGAGTTACCATTATAATTCGTGTCCAATTACGTTATTGCTGAACAGTAAATACTAAATCATGTTTAAGGCTTACTCTTAGGCATAGTTCAATTGTTCCAATCCGTATTGTACAGCTTAATATCTCACACAAAGACCTTTTTCTTAACAATAGACTTAAGATGGAACCTAGAGATAAATGATTCGAAGCTCCTCCCACTCCCTATATAAGTCGAAAACTCGGAGACTCAGCATTCATAATTGTGTGAACCTTCGACACGACAGTTTGTGCTCTGTTAATTGCTTGAAAAGACGAAGAACTTGACAATTATAAGGTGAGTTTGAACAATATATGTAGATTATTGCTTATTTTAAACAGTAGGCATATGTCAGCTACATTTTACAGTAGAACCTTCTTATTCATGCTTGTTTTTTTTTAAATTTTACCCCAAATTTCATTTAGAAGAGCAACGTGTATTTGAGAAAACCCGGTAATATGAAATGGTAAAATATTAAAATAGAAATAGTCCCAATGCTTAGGGACATTAACAAAACATTGTCTCTTATTAGATATTTCTATTTATATAATTGTGTTACATTGAACAAACAGTAATTACTTCTTCACCTGGTTGTCCTCTAAAATGTTTGCGCACAGTTTTTCGAGAGAAACTTTTTTCTATCGAACTTCCAAAGTCCAAACTTGGTGTACGCATAGGTCTACTTTTCATCTATCTATACATACATAAAATTTTACACGTTGACCGCGATGTGTACCATATATGTACACAGAGAACTTTCCCAACTGGTGATGTGTACATATATGGTACACGTATCAAAATATATAGAGCTTAAATTAGATGTATGTATATCAGTTTATATTAGAAATTTAAAGGAATGGTGTACTTTGACAAGAAGGTAAAAAACTAAAATGAATATAGATCATGAAAAATATGTTTATTTATAACAATAACCGAAATTAATGTAATACATGTTTAAACCTATCACCAGAAAAGCAAACACGCTGGATCAAAATGCAATCGCAGTCATCGTGAATAATTTATTCGTATTTGGTGGAAATATATCCTAATATATTAAAATGAAAAATGATTAGTCATTTTAATTCATATTATAAAATTTTCTAATAACTTCATGTTAGCTAATTGGTAGCAAGAAATTTTTCAATATTTATTTCCTATGAACATAAGTTGCAACTAAATATTGTATGTGGTTCATTATCAGTAAACTAACCCAAAATGTTATTTCAGATTTCCAAAATGCCTAACAAGAGGATTTCAAAGAAGTTTGCCTTCGTCAGCACAAAGTACGACTTCACGCCTCCGATTGAAAACCAGACCATTTGCAAGATGACCAAGTCCCTCGGCAACAACACATTCCAGGTAAGAAAAAACTATAGATTGCATCATATTGTTAGAACTATTTCACACAGTAACTAGTTTATCCTTCTACAGTAATATTGTAATGCATGAAAAACCAATGATGTAATTATGAATTGTCAATTGATCAACATAGCATTAGATATGCATACTGTCATCAAATTAGGAGGATATTTAAATAATTTCACTTATGGTTTTCTCAATTTTGTATTTTACACTTGTAGACTTAGCCTCAGGAACTGAATGTCTTCGTATGTTCCAGTTATTTATTAATTAAACAACATAGACATTACAAAAACTGATTAAAGTTTTCATGGAGTACAGCTAATTAGTTAAATCTGTTTTTTAACTAATATATGACTCTGAACATAAAGTAGTTCATTATTCATGGAAGTATATACCCTATTTCATTCACAATACGTGTCAATCAAAGCCGCATTTGTTAATAAACAAGTTTGTACTTTCAATTTCTGTTCATCTTTATATTGCAATCACTAAACCTAACTTGATAAGAATACCCAGTCTAATGTCAGGTTATTCTCTTCTTTAATTAACTCTCCAATTTTTCTTCTTAGGTTATCACACAAAATGGTGAAGAGTTCATCGCTTCCCTAGTCAAAATGTTCCGTAGCAACGTTATGATGATACCCGGCAGCTACGTAATCACCGAACCAATTCCTGATGGCAACAAAGTCAAGGCTGAGATTGTTCGTATATTGCAACGAGACCAAATAAAGAAATTCAACAGGGATGGAATTTGGCCGGCATCATTCTCCGATTGTAAATACATCAACAATGGTTACAAAGAAGAATTCAAGGAAGAGGTTGACCAGCATATTCTTCGGACTCGTAAGCCACTGTGTGCAGCGTCCCATTATCTCGGAGGAACTACGTCTGTCACAGCTGCAGATAACCATTACCAACGAAGTGAAGAGCTAGAGGACGAAATGCCTTATATTCCACCCAATCCTAACCTAAAAGGCGTTAGCAGGACTGTGTTTCTAAACGAAGATGGCTCATTTGAACACGATGGGGACGAAGCTGCGTTGGTGACAGAATCTGTAAGCAGACGTAGAGGTGGAAGAAGAAGAGGCAATCGTAGACTCTAACACTTTTAGCTCAGTCGTTATTGTTGTTTCAGTCATTATTATGTTATATTAAAATTAAGATATAATTTTGTTCTTCGTTTCTGTCCCCTATGAAACTTTGTCAAATTCTTTTTCTCACTACAAATTCAACTATTCAAAAATGGTCACTAATCAGTAAAGT
>CANNZV010003752.1:33355-88634 GCA_947561585.1 Caprella mutica
ATTTATTTAAGTAATTAAACACAAAATGGTTTAATTTTACCATTTATTAACTTAGTGTCGCTGCTTATAGTTGAGGATCATTTAAAGGAAACCGCTGGTCTAACAAGATAGTTTATGATTTTCGAGTTATGGCTAAAGTAATGAACGGAATGTGATTATTGAATGTTGGATAGTTTAGAACTTTAGAACACTAAATTGGCTGAAAGAAACATTCGCCCCCTCTTGTTTTTTGTGATGTAGAACGAGTGTTTCCCGAGTACAAAAATACATTAGCAGATAATAGAAGGAGATTCACTGCAGTGGAAACCTGAAATACCATTTAACAATAAAGTCCAATTCCACTGTTTGAATTTGAATGTGTATATTTGAAATTTACTTACTATTAAAAAAGTCTAAATTTGAAACAGCTTTGTTATATTTTGTTTTCTAACGGTTTAACGTTAGAAAACAAAATATAACAAAGCTGTTTCAAATTTAGACTTTTTTAATAGTAAGTAAATTTCAAATATACAATTCAAATTCAAAACATAACAATATACATAATAACTTTATTTTAAATTCCGTTATTAACTTTGGGCATGTAATATGCACACTATATTGAATAATTTCTGGCACATAAAATGCATATTTCCAATATGCATTTTGGTTCAGCATATATGCACATTGACTTTTTGCATATATACACTGGCGGAAGTAGTGGTAGTATGGTACATCTAGCCCCTGCCCCTGGCCGAGGGGGGCACGCGAGGGGGGCAAAGGCGGGTGCGTAATTTAATTATTCTACAATTTTGTTATCAGATAAGAAATTAGGTTGGATATTTGAAATAAATATTATTTTATTGAAATTATGTTAGGAGGGGGCACAGCCCCCTCCTCCCCAAAGACACGCGGGGGGGGGGCACCGGGCGGTTGCGTAATTTAATTGGGTAACAGTTTTTTTATTAGATAAGAAATTAGAATGGGTATTTAAAATAAATATTATTTTTATTGAAATAAGTTGAGAGTATGTTAGGAGGGGGGGCACAGCCCCCCTTCTTCCCAAACAGTGTAACTAGGTTGCTGATTGTAACAGATAATCATTTGGGTCAGGTAAGTGCCTTTTCCAGTAGGGGCTCATTGAAATAACTCGAAGCTGTTTTTTTAAGTAGGTTCTCTTTTTTTTATCATATAGGTTTCATTTGAGGTAGTTTCTACTAGGTTAATATTTATATCTGAATAAAAAATTGTTTCTTTATAGAAGGAATAATATCTTATGAACTACAATTGTAAATCCATGAGGAATGAGAGAAAGATGGGATTTAATACTCAAGATATATTTAAAATAATAATAATGATACATTTCTGAATACAATAATGATGAATATATATTAAATTAAAATAACTATTTTCATATTTAATAAACTATACATTAACTGTTTTACATTCAAGTTATTAATTTTTATTTTCAAAGAAAAATAATATACATTTAAAATACATTAACAAATGTGACATGATTTTAATAGCATGGTGTTGTCAAAAAAATAAAAAAATATTCTTTCACTAATTGTATCTTGATATAAATCTAGTAAATTTATTTATTAATGATATTAGGATTAGTTAATTGAATAATCGTATGTACTATGTTAAAAATATGTTCTTTCGGGTGTCCTCTGGTAGTCACAAGGGGTTTGGAGAGCTACTCCTTTTTGTAAGTCTTTCACTTTTTCCAATAGAGCAGGAATAGTCAACATCCGTGCAGAAGTTGCAGGTAAAACCATTCTTAATGGAGTCGATACAGAGTTGAACATGATAACGTAGTTCCCATTGATACGAAATAGATCAATAGAAGAGGGATGCTGTCTTATTGTAATTGACATCTCATCATTTGTTTCAAGAAACTTGAAACTCAATGTTTGCAAGAATATCAAGAAGCTGTGTACACTAAAAGGGATCCATCTATCACAGTATTTGAATTTAATACGATCAAATGAACTTTCATAAGAAATTTCAATGTCGCCAATATTATAAAGCTGAGATGTAGTCATCATGTTGAAGCGGATGTTCTTGTACTAACAGCTTGCTAATCACACAGGAGGGTGATATACCCTAGAAAAGGTGGGTAAATGGGGGATGGGGTATACTTGAGAAGTGTAAGTAGGTCAAATGCACATTGTATCTTGGTAACGCAGAACTGTTCTAGGATGGATGAGGTGAGAAGGGTAGGGAAGGGGTGGGGGGTAGAGTAATAAAATAAAGCATGTTCTTGTGAGTGTATATCACCCAAAGCCAAAGGCCTACCATTCAGTTTCTTTTCGAAAGAGTATAGGACACCATGGAAGGTGTGTATATGTGTGCGTGCTATTTATGTGAAATTCATGTAATTACCGATTTTCTGTATTAACAATAATAGAATTTCAGATCAAAGTGACGAGATGTGGACATCATCAGATAGTTCTATAGAAGAAGTTAGATTCAACAAGAAACGGAAATTCAGGACTGATAATACACCATCTACTACTGCTGAATCACATTATACATTACACGACAACATGGATGAAGAAATGCTGGAGCAAGAAAACGGTATGTTTAGATATTTTAATTAATTAATATCATTTCGAAAGAGAGAGAGAGAGAGAGAGAGAGATTAGATATGTGCGAGTGTATACATTTATAATATTTATTTATATTATTTTATATTTTATTTTATATATTTTTTCATATATATATATATCATCAAAATTATTTCAAAGTTTTCTCATTGCACTATGATAACAAATAACATTACATACTTTCCACATTTACGATCGTATAAGAAAATGTATATAATTGTTGTTATTTACCTTATATATTTATATATATTAATAATATAATATATTCAACAAGAAATGGTTCTCTTTTAGAAATTTCTGTAATAATAATTTCAGAGTTAATTATACTTTGTAAAACACTATTTGATTTCCATCTACACTTTTCTCTAGATCTCCAACCACTTGAAGAAACAGAAGATGTTACAGATAATCTTGTAAAAATAATAATGGCAGGAAGAGATCAAAATCAAGATCTGGATATTATGAATCTGCAAAACTTGATAGGTCATCATGTTCATTCACTTGCAAACAATGGTAATTATGATTCTATGGTTATACTAGTAACATATTTATTTTGAATACATTATTTCATATTTGTTTCTAAAAATAATCTGTTACAGATCAACAATCACCTGAAGAAGCGAGAGTCACAGGGAGAAATCAGTTGGATGAATCCACAACCACAGATGAAGGTAATTATGAATCCATAGATATGTCAACTCATAATTAATTTCATCACGTTAGTTATTAATTTAATTCACTCCACTAACTTCCCGTAGATCAAACTACTTCAGACTCCGAATCATTCGATACTCAGGATGAGCAGATACACAATATGAAAAGGGAGAGTCCATTACAAGGTGCTGGTGGTAATGGTGAGGAGGATGAGGAGGAGGAAGAGGAGGATGAGGAGGAGGAGGAGGAGGATGAGGAGGAGGAAGAGGAGGATGAGGAGGAGCAAACTGTTACTAACCCTATATCTCCCCCACCCCCAACACCTATCCTTTCACACAGAATACTAAACACAGTTTCCTCATTTGAGAATCGCGTTATAAGATCTACCATTGAATTTACTCCTCCATTTCTTTTAGTAGAAAATTTAACAACATATTTAACTAGGGATATTTTTTCAATATTAGATCATATAGGTTATCAAGTAAATTTTCATAATAGAATTCAGATCAACTTTACATCGAATCTGGAACGATTGCTTGAAACTGGGGATACACAACTGACTGAACATCACACAATTACTCCTAAATGTGAGATACACATAGACATGGTTGAACATTGGGCAATTAAATTAACTAACAATATTGCAAATTCTAAAACAGTGGGAAGTGGATGGACACTAAAAAATATACACTCTGCAACAATTACAATATTTTCAACAGATAGAGTCACTAAACGTTATGGTAAACATTCACCAACACCTGAAAAATTACCAGGTTCTCGATCACTATTAAACATTGAAACTGATATTGATTGTGTGCAGTTGTCCCTCATAGCATTCTTTATGTTGCAAGATGGGACAATGCCATCAACAAAAAAGAGTAGATCAAATAAGAAACACTATGAAAAACATATAGGGAAATATTTTACATTTCCAGTTAAAAACGGTGATCCAGTCACACTTGAACACTTTGATAAAATTGAAAAAGCCACCAATCATAATATAATGATATATCAACTAAAGGAACAAAATGAAATTTTAAGTATTAATGTTATACGTAAAAGTGCAAATGATATAAGATTACCAACCATCTATCTTTGTACAATAAAGGAAAATGAACACATAATTTTGATAACAAACATTCAAAAATTTATTCATCTTTCACGAAAAAAAAATAAATCGTTACCTTCAAATAAATATTGCACTTTCTGTTTAAACCTAGTAAAAGGTGATCTTATCAAGCATGAACATACATGCAGAAACTTTGCTTACATACAAAACGTAATACTACCTGAAAAAGATAAGAAATTCAAGTTTACTTCATTTGCAGCCACCGAAAAAGCTAAATTCATAGCATTTTTCGATTGTGAAGCACTATTAAAACAATCAGATAAGGTTAATACATTACACGAACACATTCTGTGCTCGTATGCATATGTCATTGTGGATTCAGCTGATGATTCAGTTGTAGCATCAGGAATTGAAACCACAAGCGATGCAGGTAGACTAATAGACAGCATCGGTAATGATTACATAAATTTAAAACAAAACCACCAAAAAACATGGATCACTACAATAGAAATGACTTCCGATGACTGGAAAACACACATAGATGCTAAAGTATGTGCTATTTGTGACATTAAATTTAAAAAATATAAAGAGAAACATCGACACCACGGGTGGGATACTGAGGTTATTAAGGTTGGTAAAAAGGTCTTGAAAGGTAACTATATAGCCACACTCTGTGTCACATGCAATACACGCATCTCCCAAAAAAGATATGATTTAGCTGTGATCTCACATAACTTTGCTAAATACGATTCGTCATTTATTCTCCAGGGGTTATCTAATAAAGCTTACAAAACACACATTATCAGTAAAGCAGGACAAAATACCATTCAAATTTCTGTGGAATATAAAAATAAAGTTAAACTTCGTTTTATAGATAGTAATAGTTTCCTTCAAAAAAGTTTAGAGGGACTCACAGAAGATTTAAAAGCTTCATCCCATAAATTTAATCTATTTAACTCACAGTTATTAAAAAAGGGGTATTCATTGAATACTATAAAAGCATGTCTTCGTAAGGGCATTTACCCCTACGAATATATTGATTGTAAATCAAAACTTCAGGAAACCAGCTTACCAGATCATAGTAGTTTTAAGAGTCGACTTAAAGACTCGAATATTTCTGATGATGATTACAAATTTGCACAAACCCTATTCAAGGAGGCAAACTGCAAATCCATTGAAGATTACATGAACTTGTACCTTCAGTGTGATGTTTTTCTTCTTGCTGAAGTATTCCTTAAATTTAGAAATATTGTATATAGCGAGCATCAGTTGGATGCTGCTCAGTTCATCACTCTACCCTCATTAGCTATTAGCGCAGCTCTTTATAACTCTAAGAGTAAATTAGACTTACTCTATAACATTGAAGATTTAACAATATTTGAAACGAACATAAGAGGCGGTTTCACTGTGGTAAATGAAGGTTATAAGAAATTTGACAATCCCTCACTACCGAATTACGATCCAGATGTGGAATTATCAGAGGGTTTATTTCTTGATTTTAATAGCTTGTATGCAACAGTGATGCATGATAAACTACCTACAGGGGGCTTACGCGAACTCACACAGAGTGAAATAGATCAATTTGATATTTCATCAGTTAATTTAGAGGGAGAACACACTTACAGTTTACTGATAGATTTTGAAATTCCTGATCATGTAAAAAGAGCTACAGATGAACTACCACTAGGGTTAAACCAGTTTAAACCACATCTTAATCACATGTCACCTTTCACCAAGGATATATTGGAGAATCTCAATTTAGCAGAGTCTTATATCACAAAAAAACTCACAGGTACACATTTTCCACAAAAGGATTTTCTCATATCTATTAAATTATTAAAACTTTATTTAAATTTAGGAATAAAAATTACTAAAGTGCATAGAATTATAGAATTCAAACAGGATTCATGTTTACGTGATTTCATTAACAAAAATATCAATCTTAGAAAAAACTCAATGAATCCATATGAAAGAGCGATATGGAAGTTAATGAATAATTCAGTATTCGGAAAATTGTTATTTAATGCTCGCAAGAATCAAATTGAAACTAAATTAATCGCCTCAAAAGAAATGTTTCAAAGACATGTTCAAAACCCTTTGCTTAAAGAAGTCATTCCTATTGCAGAACAGAGTGCAATGATAAAATTTTTTTCAGATGACATCAAAATGATTACACCTATTCACATAGGTTGGTACATTCTAGAACATAGTAAATTCTACTTGTACAATTTTTATTATAATGTTCTCAAAAAAACATTTGGAGATAAACTTAGTTTAATGTATACAGACACAGATTCCTATTTTATAAGCTCCAAATCGTTTTTAATCTCTGACCATTTTAAGGTTTATCCGTTGAATAAACATTTAGATTTGAGTAATTATCCAACTAATCACAAATTACATTCAAATAAATATAAATCACAACTAGGGAAGTTGATATCTGGAATAACTTGTTCACATGTTGCAGAGGTAGTCTTTTTGCAACCAAAATGTTATTCTATTCTAACATCTGATAACACGACAAAACAAGCCATAAAAGGTATTAATAGATGTAAACAAAAAGAATTGAAACATAAAATATATTTGGATATACACAAAAGCACACAAAGTAAAATTAAATATGTTGAATGCGTGAATATTAGAAAACAGAATTATAAGCTATTCACTGTAATAAATACAAAAAGAGCATTAAGAAAAATAGATACTAAAAGATATTGGAAAAATAACACTAAATCAATCGCTTTCGGTCACCCTGATATTCCTGTTAACGATTATTGTAACCCTACACCACCTAGAAAGAAACGTAAAGTTACTCATCAACTTCATCTTCCTATCACTCACACACTCGACTTAACAGCAGGAAGAAGTAAACCAGGAAGGATACTATTTGGGATAAAATAAAATGTTTGAAACAATGTTATTAAATTTTGTAATAGTTGTTCTATCAGTTTCAATAAAACACCTACCATGTTCATGAAATCTCGAGATGTCAAAAGATGACTTTGGGATAAAAATAAATGTATAAAAATGTAAATAAATTTGTGATTGTTGTACTATTTTGTTTAATAAAACCCCCATGATCATGAAAAATTCTTCAGTATTAATCTTCAAGATGTCAAAAGATGACTTTCTCGTATATCTCTCCAGTAAAGAAAATAAAATCATCTACAGAAATAATATTGCATCAAAGTTCACAAATAAAATAACTCCAAATTTATTTTTGTCTGATGAATATGTTGTTGCGTTATCTAATATATCGTTTGCTCCGAACTATCATTGTATAAAAAAATTTGATCCTGATTTCTTTATAAATATTCATATTAAAACTTTCAATGATGATGGATTAGTTTCTAAAGTCTTAACATTCAAATATTTATGTAGTGTAAATATTTCAGGTGAATCTGTATTTAAAGCGATACAGCAACTAAATAACGATTTTGTTTCATTCCTAATTGCTAAAAAGATTTGCAAGAGAACACAAAAACCAGTTTTCAGATACAAAACAAACGATTGTTATATAACGATAGGAAAACTATCTCATACTATTATTGGAGAAAAATCTCAAATTTTTTGGGATATATCACCCCAAATGGTTAATTTTTTGGGTGTGGGTAGTTCAGAATCATCATTTCCTCTTATTATAAATCCAGTAAAGATACCTAGAAAAGTCGAATGTTTTTTTATATATACAGATATTGTTCATCCATCTCACCTAGGAGGGAAAACCATAAATATTCTTGATATAATTCCAACTGATATTACGAGGGGGAAGATTGTGCCGATGCTGCACTATAAACAAGTTAGGTTGCAATTAATAGAAGACATTTCAATAAGAATTACAGATCAAAATGGATATGATATTCAGTTTGATGATGATGTAGGGGTATTATGCGTTTTGCATTTTAAACTCAAATAATGATATTATATAAACTGCTGGAAGCTAATAATTTCTTCATTTATCACACCACAATCATGAGGGTGATATATGTACATCCATCACTGCAGGATTTTGATACCCTTTTTTCTAAAAGAGGAGGGAATTTAGCTGATATTGGAGTTTATCACAACCGTGGTGGTTCATTATTATCTTTTGTTGGTAGATTTGCAAGGTATGCACTCCCATTTATTAAGAGTATAATTCTTCCGGAAGTAGGAAATTTTGCAAAAAATGTAGCAGATGATATAAGTCAAGGAAGAAGTGTTAAACGTGTGTTTAAAGAGCGAGGTATAGAATCTGGAGTTAATATAGGGAGACGTGTTGCAAAAAAAGCGAGAGGTGGTGCAAAAAAAGAAAAAAACTGTTGCAAAGAAAAATGTGAAGAAGAATATTCGAAAAAAATGTGTAACAAAGAAATACATTTTCAACACAAAAAAGTTCATGTTGTGAATATATAATAGCTATATCTTTTGATTCAAGTATAGTGTCTCTACAGACAGACCCTGATTAAGACATGTCTGCAACAATTCCTACAAAACGCTACCATAATGCAATATCAAATGCATTCCCTACAGACAAGAGAACTTATAAATTGGAGGCTGGTATTTCTAGCAGATATGAGAGGGATGTTCTTCCCTCTAATGTGAATGTAAATAGTGAATCAATAACAGATAATTATATTGAATTTATTATTAATGGGAGTGATCAGGAATTTATTGACTTGGATACTTTATCACTGGAGTTAAAAATTTCAATTACAAAACAAGATGGCAGTGCTGTTGATGCTCAAACTAATGTCTGTTTAGTCGATGGTTTCGCACATCGGTTATTAGCAAAAAGTTCTATTTTCCTGAACAGCGTTCAATGTGAATCAAATGCTTTCTTTGGTATATGGACAGTAATAAAACACTATTTGAGTTTAGGAAAAGATGAAATGAGTGGACATGGAAGAAATATGTATTATAAAGCAATCGAGAATGATATTCCTCATACTTACAATCCAGCACATTTCACTGCTACTTCTGTTAAAAGTGATGAACAAAGCATGCAAAATGATTGTGTTTCAGGAATTCATACTATCGTCCCCCTCAATATTGAAATGGCTGATTCAGGATTTTATTTATTAAATGGAGTTACTATGCGGATTAGATTTGATTTAAGTTCTCATGCTGTTGTTCTTGGTACTGATACTGATCAAAGTTTTAAATATAAAATTACCACAGCAAAACTATGGATGAAAAAGTTGATCCCCCATCCTAGCGCTCTATTAAGTTTATCCCAAAATCTAACAGTAGAAAATAGTTATATTGAATATATTTATAATCGCCCTATCATTAAGAATAGTATTATTCCTCAAGGTAGTGGTAGTATAGTATTAGATAATATATTTAATGGTATCATACCTCAACAAGTCATTGTTTTTCTGACTTCTCAAGATGCATTGAACGGGAATTACAAGAAAAATTCTGGATATCTAGAACATTGCAATATAAACTCTTTGACATTGGAGATCAACGGAAACATTAACAGTTCAATCACAGGCTCATTACCTTCACAAGCAGCTAGGTTCTTCAATCATACCCTTGAAAATTTAATGGGGAAAGATCATTTGTTGACATACTCGAATTACAAAAAGGGCAGAACTCTATTCGCTTTCGATCTACGAGCATGTGATACAAATGATGTCCTCAACCTTGAAAAGAGGGGAAATTTGCGATTGAGTGCTCAAACATCTGCGAACCTTACAGAGAACATGGTTATATTTGTTGTTGGTATAATAAATGGTGTTATTCAGATTGATTACCGCAGAACAGTTACAACAAATAATCTGATATGAATGGTAAACAATTGGAAAAAATATTTTTGGAAATTGGAGGTGATTTTCAGGGTGTTTTCACAAATAACAATTTTCGGTTGAGAAAAAGAGGGTTCTACATTGTTAACAGTGTTTCAGACTCTGGTTTTATGGGGCATTGGTTAATGTTTCATATCACTGATGACAATAAAGTTAATTTTTTAGACAGTTTTTCAAAACACCCTAATATATACGGAGGAAACATTTTGAAATATTACAATGCGTATAACGCAAAAAGTGTTGTGAATCATCAGCTTCAATCGAATGATTCATTATTATGTGGTGTATATTGCATTTATTTCGCCTTCTACCTAACAAAAAAATATAGTATGAAAAGAATATTATCTCATTTTTCATATAACTATAAAAAGAATGATAGAATCGTTGAAAGAATTCTTTCCAAGATTGGTATCCAGAGATGTGAATTAAATTTTTGCCCCTCGATGATGTATAATCGTGGATGTCTTCATGTTTGTACATGTTCACACACATGCAATAAATAGATCTGCTTCAATTATATTCTTTCAGTATCTCAATCGACACTGGAAGAAGTACACAATGAAAACTAATACAAATGAAGTTGAAGATGATGAATGTTTTGGAGAAGATATGGGATCTTTTCTATTACGGGGGATTAGGTTACTTAAGAAGCTTGCTGATACAATTGAAAAGAGTGAAGAATATAAATTACTTCAGAAAGATGATGAAATGGAAGAAAGGTTAAATAATGTTTTTTTTTCAAATAAAGAATGGTGTTGATCAGGTTAGGGATGAGATATCTGTAACCATAAGAAACGGTGTTGATCAGGTTCGAGATGAGATACCTGCAACCATAAGAAACGGTGTTGATCAGGTTCGAGATGAGTTAGCAATATCCAAGCTTGATAATTTTCATGCAAACTTACGTGAAATTGATGAAAGACTTAGCGTTGATGTTGCTCACATGAAAAAGATGATTGAAAAAAGTGCATGCTTTGCAATTGTTCAACGTGATATTCAAGATATTGAAGCAGAGTTTAATCATAAATTTAATAGACTTCAGGAGTAAATGGCAAGAAACAAAAGGAATAACAGACTTAAATTCGAGAAGGTTTATCAAGACATCTATACAGTACAAGGTGGCATACACAAGAAGTTAGTCCTAATAGACACAAGAGTGGTTAAAATTGAAGATATGCCTGTCATTACAACTGCTGTTGCTGCAGAACATTTTCCTGCGAGTAATAAAGAATCAGGAGAAAACAAGAAGAATGATGAGGCTAATTGATAATATATACATGTATAATATTAAGTTTATAATAAATAAATATTTTGGAATCTATTTTATTATTGTATCATTACCCTATAAAATAGTTGAGATGAATATGAATACTCCAGTAATGGAGAAGATACTGGGCAGTGACGTTGATTTATTTAATACCTGTGCAAGAATTCTTATTGCAGGATTCTCAGGAAGTGGTAAAAGCTACTTTACTTCAAAACTAATTCAGCGTTACAAACATAAATTTAAAAAGATAATTATCATTGGCTCAGATTTGGAGCTCGTGGATATTGTTCGAGATGATGATTTCAATGTTTTTTTAGATCATGATGGAAAATCACCAATTCTTGTTATTTATGATGACATAATATACGATTCAAAGAAATTAAAGCTTGCAGCGCAGGTTTATATTAGGGGTAGACATCAAAATGTATCAGCTATACTTTTAACACAAAACATTTTTCTCCCTAGTAAAGAATTTAGAATAATCTCGCTGAATTGTACACACATAATTCTTTTGCGAATGAGAGATATTAGACAAATAACATATTTTTCAGCTTCCTTTTTAGCACAAGAAAAAAGAGAAGCGTTTTTAAAGCTATATAAATTAATTGTTTTGAAGGATAAATATCGCTATTTATTAATAGATTTCACCAAGGATTGTGATTCTAAATTACTAATTCGAACTGATCTTTTTGGTGAAAATCTAGAACAATGTATTCAAATATAAGCCCTGACAGTATTTATAGAGATTTATCAAATTCTGCAGGCTTAGCGTCAATTTCTAAATTGAAACAGGCTGGTGTAGTTAACCCTGCTAAATATTTAAGCTCTAAAGACTCTTACACACTACATAAAGTATCCAAAAAAAAGTTCAAAAGAAGAATGTTCGTGGTTAAAGGACCAGGAATTACTGTTGCTGTCGACGCAGCTTACATGACACACTATCAAAAAGACAATGATGGATTTAAATATTTGTTAGTTTTCATTGATATTTTCAGTCGTTATTTAACTGTGTATATGGTTAAATCATTGAAAAGTGGTGATGTCTTACCGAAAATCGAACATTTTTTTTCAAATTCGATTTATAAATATTCAAACATGCTTACAGATGAAGGGGTAGAATTCAAATCTAAGTTAGTAATTGAATTATTAAATAAAATAAAGGTATGCGGATATCATATTTTCAATCGAGAGATCAAGGCATCACATAGTGAGCGTGTAATAAGGACGTTAAAAATGAAGATTAGTCGATATATAACAGAGTTTAACACTGAAAGGTATATTGATATATTACCAATTATCGTTCGAACTTACAATCTCACAAAACATAGAGGTTTACATTATAAGACACCTGTAGATATTCATTTAATTACTAACTGGGAAAAAATTGTTGATTCATTCAAACAAATGTATAAAAAAGAACGCATTCTAAAATCTAATCCATTAACATCATTGTTCAGAGTTGGTGAACATGTACGCGTTTCTTTAGAGAAAAAAAAATTTGATAAAGAGTCCCGTATAAAAAATTCAAGGGAAATTTTTAAAGTTGCTAAAATAAATAAAACACATCCTTTTACATATTCCCTAGTTGATTTGGAAAACAAGGAAATAAAAGGAAGTTTCTATAATCAGGAGTTGATAGCTGTGGAAAATTCAGGAAAAAATATAGAGTAAAAATTCTGAAATCAAGAAAAAAGGGGAAAAAGAGGGTATTTCTCGTTAAGTATTTGGATTATCCAGATTCAAATATTGAATGGGTGAATCAATTGGTATAGAAAGAGTTAGTGTATTAGTTGATAAGTTGATGAGAAAGAACAATAAAGAACGTTTCAATTATTTAAAATTAATTAAAATAAAAGAGTTAAAACTTCTGAGTGAAATATGTTTGAATATCGTTAAAGGAAATTTAAAATTATCAAAGAGAGCTAAATTAATTCTGGTTAGAGCATCTTTAAATTAAATTAAATTAGCATCTAGAACGGTTAAATTCGACGTTAAAAGGAAACTTTGGTTAGGTTTGAAAGGGTTACACATATTGAATATACTATTACCAATTATACAAAATGAAATTCTTTTATCTAGTTAAGGTTGAAGATTATGAAAACTTGAAGAAATCATGTGAATCAAAAATAGCTGAAGAAGAAAACGAAGAATTAGCTAACCAAAAACATATAATTAAAGACAGTCACTTACCAGATGAAGTCAAGATAAAATTATTGTCACAAAAAAATAATTTTGAGGAAAAATCACAGGAACCTGTACAAATTGATGAAGCTATGACAGATATGGATATAACATCGATAACTAATACTTTACCTGAAAAATATAGGGATGAAGCAAAATCACTTTTAATGTATCTGTTGGATCATATCACAATATCAAAATACGGGTTTGTGAAACACGAAAAATTCATAAAGTCGTTGCGCATCGAGAACCTTTTGCATTCCTTAATGGTGTCTCGTGCAAAAATACATAATGGAGTTGAAGAATTACTTAACATTGTTCCTATAGAAGAGAAGTATATTCTCAATAAAAAATTAACGAAAGGTGGTGGTGTTTCAATTACATCTTCTAAAAATAAATGGGAAATATTTTAAGATGAATAAAGATCTCAAATGCAAAATATCACAAAATTTAACTCGGTGATTTATCTTTTCATGTAGATCTTTTTCTATAGATAGTTTCGTATAGTTATATTATCAAATTATTTTGAATATCTGCCAGAGGTAGAAATCGAAAAACTTGGTGACCTACATATATTTCTTTATCAGATTGCTCATTCTCTAAAGAGGTAATACTAAGTAGGCATACTGTACCACCCCTTACGACAACAGAGCTGTGGTATAAATATAGCTACGTGTCTATGTCCTATTAACAGTATTGTGTTGTATCTCGTAATCCTCACCACCCCAGTGCTTACCCAAGAAAGAAAACATCAATCATGTCCGGACAAGAAAAGGAAAACTTTACGGATCTTTCGGAATATGTGGATGGAATGCCTGAATTTACTGCTGATGATCTTAAAGATACTAATAGCTGGGTGCATTCTGGTAAGTTGTGATTATGTAGTTGAATTAAATAATTTCATATTAAATCAATTATATTTTTTTCATATATTTTTTATTCTTAATTTATCATTCAATAATATAAGTAAAGATTTTGTATTAATATCTATATATTTCAGAATCGCAAAAACACTTCATGTGTATGACTCCTGATGAAGCGCATAGAGCTTCTCTCTTACATCCGTTTACATTAAGAGAAGAATTGGAGAGAGGATCAGTGCCAACTGATTATGGAATTTTAACCCAAAGAAATCCAGGTATGTACGGAACATTGATTTGATTTTCAATGACTTGATAATTGAATATTTAAGTTACTTCAAATTGAAAAAATGTAATAGATTTTATTTAAAAGTTGTTTGTTGTTGTTATGTGTTCAATTTGGTATGTGTAGTTTCAGATTCTCACAGCATGTTAAGTTCACCACCCTTGTCAACAATGACTAGAAACATCACCGAGTTACCCTCTACATCCAGCGGAGTCTACGAACGGAGCGTTAGCATAAAAACTTCAAACCGTGTTAGCACTCCTATACCTGTCATTAATAGTGTTATGCCATTACACACCTCTTCACCAGGTACATCTGTATCAATTATTAGACTTCCTCGTGACCATCATGCAACACAAGATGGTAGAACACAAAGTATTACAACGACAACTGATATTATAGATACCCCTATATCCAACCTAAATGCAAAACCTAAAAGGTTAAATGAGAAGAATCGAAATACCCCTCTTAACAAGAGAATTAAAAAATGTGATGTCCCCCCTGCAATAAAACGTAAAAAAGGTGTTTGTGAACCCTCAAGACGAAAAAAATCAATTCCAATTTTAGATTTGGAAAGTGAAAATGAGGAGGTGGAGATTGGTAGGAACACTATCGAGACTAGAGTAGTGCCAAAAGAAGAGGATGATGTTGATATCGCATTAGAGAGAAGCAAGTCCTCCTTGATGGAAAGTGTGCTGCGTGCTCAAGGGGTTAAAAGAGCTCTTGAATGCGAAATAGAAGAGTTAATTGAATGGCTTAGCAAGAAACCCAAAAAAAAAATAATTTTGTGTGCTATTAAAATCATGTCACATTTGTTAATGTATTTTAAATGTATATTATTTTTCTTTGAAAATAAAAATTAATAACTTGAATGTAAAACAGTTAATGTATAGTTTATTAAATATGAAAATAGTTATTTTAATTTAATATATATTCATCATTATTGTATTCAGAAATGTATCATTATTATTATTTTAAATATATCTTGAGTATTAAATCCCATCTTTCTCTCATTCCTCATGGATTTACAATTGTAGTTCATAAGATATTATTCCTTCTATAAAGAAACAATTTTTTATTCAGATATAAATATTAACCTAGTAGAAACTACCTCAAATGAAACCTATATGATAAAAAAAAGAGAACCTACTTAAAAAAACAGCTTCGAGTTATTTCAATGAGCCCCTACTGGAAAAGGCACTTACCTGACCCAAATGATTATCTGTTACAATCAGCAACCTAGTTACACTGTTTGGGAAGAAGGGGGGCTGTGCCCCCCTCCTAACATACTCTCAACTTATTTCAATAAAAATAATATTTATTTTAAATACCCATTCTAATTTCTTATCTAATAAAAAAACTGTTACCCAATTAAATTACGCAACCGCCCGGTGCCCCCCCCCCCCCCCCGCGTGTCTTTGGGGAGGAGGGGGCTGTGCCCCCTCCTAACATAATTTCAATAAAATAATATTTATTTCAAATATCCAACCTAATTTCTTATCTGATAACAAAATTGTAGAATAATTAAATTACGCACCCGCCTTTGCCCCCCTCGCGTGCCCCCCTCGCCCGGGGGGCAGGGGGCTAGATGTACCATACTACCAAAAATAATATTTATTTCAAATATCCAACCTAATTTCTTATCTGATAACAAAATTGTAACCTAATTAAATTACGCACCCGATTTTGCCCCCCTCGCGTGCCCCCCTCGGCCAGGGGCAGGGGCTAGATGTACCATACTACCACTACTGGCGGACAAAAATGTTGGACAATTCAGATTTTTACCATTTCTGCAATATTTTCCAATGGATTTAAATAATTTTTTCACTCAATGTAGTCACTTATAGTGTTAATAATGATATAAAAGTTCAGCTTAATACGTAGGATATAAAAAAAACTTATGATGGAGTCAATTTTTTCTCAAAATCACAGTGCCAAAAGTGTGGGACAATGTGAACAAAAATGTAAATAACTTCATATAGACAAAAAACTTTTCAGACTAACATTAGTATTTAGTGAAAAGGCCTTTTTTATCGATGACTGCAGCACACCTTCTACCACAGGATTGAATGAGACGGCGACAATCATCTAGTGACACTTTCGCACACTCTTCTTTGAGTTTGAGCCAAAGATCTTCAGTGTTGTTGGGACTCCTGGCACTCACATTCTTCCCCAAAGTGGACCACATGTTTTCTATTGGATTTAGGTCCGGACTTTGCGGGGGCCAATCCATTACAGCCACATTTTGCTCCCGAAGAAACTCCATCACGTGTTTAGCTTTGTGGCAGGGGGCGTTATCCTGCATGAAAATGGGCATACCTTCATAATAAAAAGTGTTTATTTTGACGAATGCAACCTTATATTCAAGTTTGGCAACAAAAGTATCGGACACCCTGTATAGAAGAACTACTTTTTCTAACCAGCAATCGAGTAGACTGTCGTTCCTAAAGTTTATGACTGTGCACAAATAATTTAAAATCCTAGACTTGAGAAGAAAATACAAGCTGTGTTTTGTTGTCTATTCGCATTTATCCTTCCTTTGTGTTAAATAATTGAAATGCCTGTAATCGTTCTATTTTCCAGTCGACAAATTTTCCATTCATTTAATTCTTTATTTGATTAATCATCCATTCGACCAATTCTCCTAAATTTCTGTATTTGTAGCTGCATAGAAAAATTGCTGACTAGATGTAATATGTTCATTATATAGGCTTCATTACAGAGGACTCTACTAATCAGGATAGTTTTCTACTCTGTAACTAACATGAAATTAACATCAATATTCATAATAAATCAAACAAGATTTCCTCTCTTTCCTACTGAATATAATTTTACATATTAATACACAGATAAAATAACATTACTGAGTTTATTTATTTTCACTCTGTACCACAAGTAGCAATATTTCCTGGTGCGACCTTGTTCCAATATTGACAATGTTGTAACAAAATTGGGAAATGTTGCCCTTACTTATAGACTGGTCCTTTCGCCGAAAATCAAAAGGTATTCTTCCCTTTTTTCGCCAGGTTATATAGTGACAAAATGTATACTTTCCTTTTTTTACTGTCAAATAGGTACACCTTATTTAAGTAAATAATTTTCGGCGAATGTGTCTTGCGGCGAAAGTGCTTTCGGTGAATTGACCTAGAACCCATAGAAACATTGATACCTAGTGTATAGGGCAACTTATATAGTCACTGTCACTGCAAACTGTTTGAGTAATTAACTTAGTGTTAGCATGAATAAAGTCTAAGTTTCTTAATTAGTCTACGTTTTGAAGTATGCCCTTTATTAGGTATAGTTACGTTACAGCTATAGAATTCTTATTGAGTCATGGCAACATTGATCCTGTCCACAGTAACTTACTCTTTTGTCTCTCCACTGAGTGTTTAACCATCTGCAATGTATCAAATGGCATTAGAAAATATGGTAATAGAAGCAAGGTATCCAATTTTCAAATCAATAGTTGTTTCATAATTATAGTTCTAACTAGCTAAATACCCTGTGAGAAAGGTATGGTGGAGCTACTGAAGATTATGCGGGCAAATCATTTTTTCTTTGCATTACCAGAACAAAATTTTCATTCGGGTGATGAGTTTTTGGTGTTTGCAATATGGCGGTTTTGACGATGCAGAAAATTCTGTTTTAACTCTGATGAACATTTTATTAAGAAGAAATATTTCTCAAGCAAATAAAATAGTTACATAAACTCATAATTAAATGAAAAGTTGGGATATTTTTAATGAATTTATTTAACTTCAAAATTAACTTTTCCGAGTCTGCAAGGACACATATGTTCCAGCAGGCATATTTGTCCCTAAGTCAGTGGTGAGATTCAAACGGTTCGCGCGAACTGGTTGCTAGGCAGTTTGAATCCCAACACTGACTTAATGACGTCATAACGACCAGACAAACTGATTGTTACTATGTTTGGCTTTTACAGGTGTGAGTCAAGTGCCATGATGAACTGGTAACCAAGTAACACAATGTAGCATGATAAACATTGCACCTACCTTGGCAAGACAAAGCATACACGCTGAGTATCGTCCCGTCTGTACGGATGGAAACATGTTCAACTGAACTCTTCGTATATATATATACAAATGGGAAGACTTAGATCTATTAAACTCTATGTATCAAAGAGATGATTCAAACCTGCGTAAACAATGTAGTGTCTTTAGATTTTTACGATATGCATTTTGATGTAGATTTCATCGGATTGTTTTTCGAGATGTGTCGCAAAATCTATAATGCTGTACCTAAAGTTTGCCTTCAGTGAATTATTTACCTTTCTTCTTAACAAATCTCTTATTTTTTGTGACAATTCTTTCGATCTGTGAATTTTTTTACAGAATATATTTTATTTAACTTCAGAGTAAGTGTATCTAAGGCGAATAAAATGCTGATTACAGCCATTCTACGATTAATTCGATATGTTTATCGATTTATCACTAATTCATGGTGAGTATTTCTTTCAAATAGTACTTTACGTAATAAATGTAATTGTTACCATATTTTATGGTGGTAGTGCCAAGGTAATTAAAAAAAAATTGTTACCGTCAAGTAGTATACTTCCAATTTGTTTTCACTAATAGAAAGTGAAATACGTACTTATACGTATATATACGTACCTAATTATATAAAAATACGAATCGAATTGACTCAAAATTTGTGTTTTCAGTTTGAAAACACAAATTTTCAAACTCATCATAATATTATACTGAAAAAAAAGTCTAATTCATAGTCTGAATAATTCATGTACAGTCAATCAAGAAAAGTCTCTAATATTGTAGTTTTGCCAGCCTTGACTCAAACTCGCAATTCTTTCAGTGCATTAATAATTTTGCGTTACTTTTTGTTAACTTGTCATCTTTTTATTGGACAAAATAGTGATTTTGAATAGATATATATTTTAAATATGAATATACCAGGCTGTGTACGTATCTTCATTTTCGTCATCAAATACTGCTTGGTTTGTAATCTTTTTCTGTTTGTAACAGGCCAGAGGACCAAACAAGAGCTGCGTACATATTGTATCGATATTTAGAAAGAAAAGTTAGCTTGACTGAACACATTTCATTACGGGTAAGTATATGATGTGAAGGACTTATAGTATTTCTTTCTATATCTATCATGTGATCAATAAAAGTAGTTGATTCAATCATGTATAAATAGGCACATTACCTACACTATAGTCACAGTGGCTGTAAATTAGATCATCTAATCTATTACTTGTTCATCACTAGAGCCCGGACTTTTAGGACCTATAAAAAAGGCATTTTAGGACTTAAAATATTGCATTATAGGACCTAAAAAAGGCATTTTAGTACCTAAAAAATGGCATTTTAGGATCTATCAAGACATTTTAGGACCTAAATTCAGCATTTTAGGTCTTATGCATACACTTTTAGGATTAATAAATAAGTATTCACAACGAATAAATCAGCATTTTGAAATATAAAATTGACAGTTTTTAGTCCGTTTAAATGAAAAAAATGGTTAAAACAAATAAACAATTCATCCCTTAAAAATTCAATGAATCTAATTTATAGTATATTTATTCAAATTTAACCTAAAAGTATTATAAAAAAAGGTTAGGTAAATTGAAATTCATGAAATGAAACTAATTCCAATATTAAATTCGAAATTTGTATTTATAGCAAACCCTCGTAGTAGACAACTTCAAATTAAACAAATCATACATTAGATAATTAGACCGATTAAGATACTCTGAAAATGTGGTATAGCAAAAACCACTTACAAGACAAAACACAATTTTTGTCGCCTGGCAGTTTTTCTATTGTAAATATTAAAAATATCCCTAAGTTTTACATATCTCTCTCTTTGAATAGTTTATTATTCACTACTTTGTGCATGGCAGAGTCTGTGCTAAAAAATTGATGCAAAGAATCACAGAAACTGGATACAGTGGTGACTATACCGATTCTTGAAGTGATATAAGTAGTTTATTTGTATAATAATTCAGACAGATTTTGATTGAAATATAACGTTCTATAAATTTGTCATAATAACCCATCAACTTAACCGACTTACAAAATTATTTAATAAAATAAAAAGCCCAAAATAAGACTTCGCATCATTTTAGGAGTTTATGATATTTTAGGACTTTATGGCATTTATGGCACTTTAAGGACCTTATGGCATTAATTGACTTCATTGCATTTATTGACTTTATGGCATTTTATGGCTTTTATGGCATTTTAGGACTTTATGGCATTTGTCCGGGCTCTATTCATCACAAACAACCATTGGCACAGAATCCTGCTAATAAAAAATAAATTTGCCAGAATTAGTTAAAAGTTAATTTAATTTTGCTAATATATACATTATACAATATACATTTTCATCTGGTCGTTATATAGAGTTTGAAAAGTCTTTGATATCTTTTTCTAAACACGCCAAACTCATCGCTATATGGTCATTGGTTAAGAAAGATGGATAACGATGATTAGTGACAATTAGATATTATAATGTTAGATTAATAAACAGTGCATTTATTTGATAAGATTGACTACGCAAGTAAATTTTTTTCTTCTTCCGTTTATGTTTATTATGTTAAGCTCTGTTGATTTGAAATTACAATGTATTAGATCTATTATAAGGAATATGAATAGAAATATACAATGCGTCATTAATTTTTTTTTTTTCAATCAGACTCACTGGGACATAAAGGGCGAAGATATGACATTCGACGATATCATATATATTGCAGATAGAGATGATATAATAATTCTAATAGATAAAAATGAAAAAGATGTTTATGAATGTGACCTGCACAATCATACTATAGAAATGGCTTTGGAGAAATTAAAGTCTTATTTAACGTATCACAAGAATCGATGGAACATATTCCCTAAAAAGTTAGTTGTAATAACTGGTAAGGGTAACCATTCTAAAAACAGAATCGCTATTATCAAGAGAAGAGTTAAAGTTTTTCTGTCATATAAGGGAATAGACTACTACGAGGATGAAGATAATGCAGGTAGATTGATCGTTGCTTTAAATGATTCGTGCCTCCCATCTTGTCGAATTTCTTAATCTAAATAGGAAATTTTTCAGTGAGCTTCTGATTTTTCGTGATTTCTTAATTTTGTGTGCATCATTTAAGATAAACTTTGATTGATAATTCACATTAGTTAATGAGTTATGTGTCTTTAAGCTATATATTTGTCAGAATATTTTTGCCTGTTACTACAGGGTGTGATACCTTTCACGTTTGTTTTTCCATGTTATATCACTACCTACCTGATATATAAATCTGAGAATTTAAATACAATTTGGTCTTTTACTATCGTATTTATCACTATTAATACATTATTAGTCATTCACTACTATAATCATTATGTATATGCAATTGTTATTTAAATAACAAAATGACAACATCTCCATCTTTAAACTCATGATACCTCATGCTTACACTCATGTCTTATCAGCTAGTCGACTACAACCAACAAACTAACCAACCTACCGACCAACAGTCAAACCAATCAACAGACAAAAATTAATAGTAATATTTTTGGATTCGTTCGCAAGAGCAACAGGACAATAAATTATTAAAAGCAACAGGAAACTTGGGTGAAAGGAAACATTTATAAGAACAACAGGATATTTGGGAGCAATAAACCACTTCTGGCAGGGGGCCTTAAAAAAATAAACTACTTAGTAACAACAGGACACATACGAACAACTTTACACCCAAGAATAAAATTACATTTAAGAACAAGAGGACACCTATGGAAGAAAGGATGCATATAAAAAAATAGAACGGGTTCTAGATAGAGTGCATACCTTCGCAGCCGTTCATAAATGACCTTGACCATCCAATAATCCTTGAATTATAAATGACTTTGACCTTAATCTTTGACCCGTTCGCTCCCAAAATCTAATAAACTGATTCTTGGATATTGACCAATCATCCAACACAATTTCAAATACATTTTGAGTTATTGAGTTATAAATGACCTTGACCTTTGACCGGATAGATCCAAAATTTTTACCAGATGGATACATAATGGCAATAAGAGACTTAGGAACAATAGTACATAATCACGATCAAAATAATATAAGACTTTTAAGGGTGAATTGAAATAATAATACAATTTGTGATGAAGTAAAAGTGTCTCTGTAGGTAGTTAAATAGCTTGTACGAGATAAGAGAGTTTATACTGATAGTGCCAACTGTATGCCTGTAGTATTAGTATGAGATATGAAAGAGGTAAACAGTAGACTTAGCTCTAGATGTAGAATGATGATTCAATGTTAAGACTTATTGCTAATTAGGTATAAATTCTCAAAATCAATATATAAATCATTATATAATAATAAATTAAATTAAATACTAAAATATAGGATAGGGAGATTACATAGAAAGAGAGTATCAAACATGCAATAGTTGGTCATAAAATTCATTGTTTAGTCCAGGTTTTCACGTATCCTAAAATTCCTTCAATGTTCATATTTTAATTACTCTTTGAAGAGTATAGAGGGAAATTATAGATACAGACATGAAAAAATTATATTGTCTTGAGATTCTTTAAAAACAAACCAATACAAATTGAGCCAATATTAAGGAAGTTAATTATTGTATGTAATATAGAATAAGCCTGAAGAAACCTTCAACGCTGAGTTTAAATAACCTCTGATGATATCGATTTCCCGTTGAGTTTGAATCTTTTCAATAAGAATGGTGCACTAACAAAGTTAAAGCCTGTTTTAAAAAACTAAATATGAATTATTATATAAAGTTTAATCTTCCTATAATATTTCATAAATTACTTAACAACTGATAATATCCCTGATAACATTGTGCTATCGGGCCAACGTCGGTAAACGTTGGCAAAGTAAAGGCACGATCGGGCATTGGCACGCCAATGCTATTGCACACTGGGTCAATGTATGGTAAACGACATTGAGCCAACGGTTGCCAAACAGCACTGGCCCAATGAAGGGAAACATTGATTAACCAATCCAGTGATTTTTTGATGTACCAGTATATTTATTTTACCGGTCTACCGGCCGGTTCTATTTGGCAGTTATCACCAGCAAATCAGAGAGGCTAGGTGCAAACGATCTCTCACAACTTTAATCATACCAAATAGCCAATTTAATATCCTAAATTAAGTACATCTTTTAAATTGTAGCCGTGTCTCTCAATTTAGTATAAAGGAGCCTGTTATCCATTCAATTATTAATTTAACACTTTATTAATTTCATCCACAAAAATAAGCCTGGCCGCTAGTTAATTAATATATTTAGTTTGAATCGCATTGAAAATTATACTTTCTATTCAATTTTAAATAAAAATATTATTATTTGGTTAAAATGACGCAGGTAAAATAATATACGTTTGAGTTTGAATTAGCAACTGTTCTATTTTTTCCTCCTGATTTTGATCTGTAAAATGTATTTGTAGTACCAATGTTTATATAAACTGTGGTTTCTACATTGTTAGAAGTAATTAACTGTTGTCTTCACGTGCTCTGTAGCTACATATATAGCGTAATAAACATCTAATATAAAATAGAGCAGGCCGTAGACCCTCATGATATTGGCAACATGATGTATTAATAATAGGTTTATAATTGATTAATAAGACGTTTATAAGTAATTCATGAGACTTTTATAAGTCATTTGCCAGAACTGGGTCAGTGAGTTGACAAAACGTCAGATTTTCATTAGCTCAATGCAACACTAGCACTACATCGGCAACGTTAAGTATTACTGGTACCAATACGTCGTTTATACGTGGTTATACTGTTAAGGGCCTTTGCTGGCCCTATACACCCAGCATGACAGCGTTGGCCAAGAGTTTCGTTCTGAATTGGGACAACGTTGGCCCAACATTGTAATGTTTACTGGGATTAAAAAAAGGTATTCTCATTGTAAGTTTGTCAGTGATTACTTGAGAGAATTTAGTCAACAAAACTCTAACTCGCTTTGACTTTAAAAATCGAAATTAGTTAGAAAATTACGGTAATATCTTTTCTTCATTGTAATTTACCAACTCTAATCAATTTCAATAGATGAACGTATTAGGCATTTCTTAAATAATTTTCAGATTATTTTTTTAATAATGTTATTGTAAAAACGGTCAAATTTAAATAAATGGAAATAATTAACGCTTGTTACCTCCTAAATATCAAACCTAAGATTAATAAATCTAATGATGGGAATCTAGATAACCATACAGATAACTTCATTTTATTAAACTATACGAGTAATATCCAATAAAATGATATTGTTATTTAATAATACAACATTGGAAATATATAAAGGTAAATAAATTAAGTATTTGATAATTTACGCTTTGATATCATTTGAATTTGTTGGTCCAAATAATATAACAATAATTTCTAATTATATTACAAAATGATTCTATTCATTTATTTTGTTAAAAATGAGCCGTATTTTATGATTGTTTCTTCAAAAAAATATGATTTGTACTTAAATTATCATTGTAATTGTACTTTCTAATTTTATTTGTGTTCATACACATAAGATACATATATGTTTTGTAAGAGATTTCAGTACATTTACCCTTCTTATATCCTATTCTATAGTACTTCAAGCGAGTTATACATAACTTATTATTTTGTACATTTATATATAAGTAAGTTATATAAATATTATAAGATTTTCATTAAAATTTTACTATAATAATAATCTGAGATTGTTTACCTTCACTATCGTTTCTTTGAAATGTTGTTAAAGAAAATTTGCGAAGTTTAAATCCCCAACTGAAGTAAATTTTCAGTCGCGCATAGCGTTCATGATCGGTAGAGCGGAAACTTTTTCCAGTACAAGTACTGTCCGTTGTACGAGTCTTACCTGTAATTGGCAGCAACAAATAGTAGGTACTTTGATCTACTAAGTAGAGTCAGTTGTTCTCAAACGTTATACAGTGTGGATGCACTTACTGTACTCTAAATTGTTACAGGTGCTCTCTATACTAATTAAATAGGATAAACATATCATGATAGAGTGAATAATAAAACCTAATTTTATTCATTCGAGGTGTGCAATATCTACACTACAATGGTTAGTAGTAAGAATAATAATTATTAAAATAATGACAAAATTTTGGAAAAATAGTATAACATAGTAATTTTTGAGACAGATGTTTAAGAAATTCTAGGAGGCACTCCTGTAAAACATTGGGGCTCTTATTACTATGAAAATAAATGATCCAGTTTTAAATAAATGATGAAAGATACAAATTGGGATTAAAATAGGAGTACAGAGAAGTAAAAATAGTAAAAGCTTTAAAAGCTGCATATCTCAGTGACTGATAGAATTTAATAAGAAAGGGAATAAATATATTAATACTTCGTCAATACAATTTTCATAATTAAAATATACCAATATAAATCACTGCAATATATTGATGTAAATATTACTTTGCAAATTGTAATGCTGATATCGATTGTGATAAAAGTGAATAGTTTGATTGACCATATCAAGACTCCAAAAACACGTGGTTCCAGGGGCGTATCTAGGATTCGGTCAAGGGGGGGGCACTTTTCAAAAAATTTAACGTTTCTGAAAAAAATCTACGGATAATTCCTCAGACTGATCAGTTATTGGATTATTTTAATTGCTTTGAACATGCTTACACTGTGTTTCGTCAGAAAACTCATTTTTCAAATTGCGAAATGGGAGGACGTCATTATGTTCATAAAGTATAAAGAATGGATTTTATCCTATTAGTATTGGCATTTTTCTTAAACCTTAAAAAAAAATTGAATTTGAGAAGAAAGGCATCGTCTTGTACTCTGTAGTTTGGCAAAACACCTTCTTCTTCAACAGTATGTCGAAAATTCATGCTTCACTCCATGGCAAGTGAAGGGCGGCTAAATCTTACCACCTGAAAAAGCTCACAAGAGTTCGTGGTCTATTCAATGAAACTGGTTCTATTCACAAGAAAGGCAAATTATAACAAAACCAAAAAGGACAGAAACAGTGATTCAGGAGGTGAAGAGTTTCTATGAAGAACCCCCCAGAAACCCCAGATTCTCAGCAGATTTCACCAAACATTACTCCGTTGTGGAGGATCGTCTGGTACACTAATGAAAATCCCTGAAATATCAAAGGAATAAATGATAGGTATGATGCTAAGGTAATATCTTTGTTTCCATTATTAATTTAATGGATCTAATCTTTCATGCATTCTTTGATGATGATGGCAACTCGTCATCGGTTAATGGTGTTTCATATCTCAGATTGCTAGAGGACATTATTTGGTGCTAGTTTGCTATGCGATCTGATCATCATTTACTGGTTTGGCATGCGATCTATTCAGAATTTATTAGCAAATATAAAAGATACAAACAGGTATACGAGATACCAAATATATTCCTTAAATCATTATGTACCATTTACATATGCAAAGCCTTATTATGGAAATACTTCAAGAAAATATCAATATATAAACTAGTAAACTACATCCTACTAAACTTGTATGAATATAAAGTAAAATAGGTGATTAATATATGTTTTTTTTACTTTTAATGCATTGTGAAAATATCATCTCATCTATATTGTTTGTTTTGTATCACAGTTACTTACAAAGAAAAATTATCATAATTATTAAAATAAAAATTATCAGATCACATTAACCTCATAGATCGCATACCAAACTAGCACCCCTTATTTGGCCCATACTGCATCTCGTTCTTCACTTTGGTGGATACAAGACGGTGCTCCACCACATGGAACAAATGCAGTTCTCGAATTTCTCATTGAAAAGGTTAGAGGCAGATTCATTAGCAGAAGAACGGAAAATTCCTGGCCAGCACACAATCAATATCACAACCCTTTGGATTTTCACTTCTTGGCTGCTGCACAAACTCGAGTTTATATATGAAAAAGAATATTCCATTGTGTCTCTTATACAAAGTGTTTAAAGTTTCGCTGAAAGGTATAACTCATTGACCCCTAAGAAATTTTAAAGAATGGTTTGAAGTTTGCTTCGTTCTGTCTTCAGGCTGGAGGAGGTCATTTTCAACAACTTCTGTAGGGCCACAGGAGACGTGGTTCATATGATATAGCCATATAAATAGGACAATAAATTTTTAATAATAATACTCTCTTTTCCATCAACGTGGTTTATCTATGATGACAATTGATGCATTAGATCGAAGTGCTTCTAATTCGTAATTTAAAAATATCGTTTCTGATGGAACACAGTGTGTCAGTGGATGAATTGTACAGTCCATAAGCTGTATATCATGTCCAATAGACTGATAGTCATTAACTTAATCACAATATTCAATCATTGGCTGCAGCAAAAATAATCAAAACCATACTGCTACACTGTGTTTCATCAGATAACGTAATTTTTTAATTACGAGTTAAAAGCACTTAAAAATGAGTCAAAGACCATTATAGATGCATCACTTTGAAGGAAAAGAAAGAATTTTTATTATTGTTAACATTTATTGTCTTATATCATATGAAGCACATCTCCTGTGGTCCTACAAAAGTTGTTGAAAATGACCCCCTCCGAAGTGAAGACAGAACGATGCACGCTTCAGAACATTCTTGCATACTTTCTTGAGTCTTATTGTTTTTGTTTTTTTGAACTGAGATTTGAGCACATTGTATAAGAGACTCATTGGGATCTTTTTTTTATATAAACTTATAAACTCGAGTTTGTGCAGCAGCCCATATGCGAAAGTCCAAAGAGTTGAGATCTGGACTGTGTGCTGACCAGGAATTTTATTTCCGTACTTCTGCTAATCACTCGACCTCGAAACTTTTCCTTAAAGGTCCTCTCCAGGCTCCGGGAAAAAAATGAGTTTATAGCATAATATTATAGAACTAAGGTCTACGATCATTATTCTGCAAACCGCATACAATTCGGTTCAATATATATTTTATAATTTGTTTTAAAAGTTTTTTACTACTCTGTGAGCAACAATTGAGCGAATCACTAATCTGATGCTCAAGAAGAAGATTGTACACTCTTTGTTTTGATTACAAATTTGAATTTTAAAAACAGACCACGCGTTTTCGGTCTTTAATTAAATTATTTTAGATATTAATTGTTTCCTAAGGTATATAAACGTTTCTATTATAAGTTCATTCAATTTTATACCTTTACAAGAGTATTAAATGGATTTATTAAACCTAATAACTAGTTGACAATCAAAACAAATGGTGTACATTCTTTTTCTTCAGACTGAAAATTTCTTAAATTAGTAAGTCGGAAGTAAAATAGGTTTAGTAGAGTTTTAATTATAAAAATCTTTAAAAGCATATAAAATTAAAAATATGCTTCAAATTCGATGCGGTTTGCAGCAAAATGATAAGAAGCATTAGCCTCATTAAATAAAGCAATAAAAATATTTGCTTGGAGGGGACCTTTAAATTCTAGAGATGCATTTGGTCTTGCATCCACCAAAATGAAGAAGTTGCAGGCTGGGATCAGAGTTTTGAAAAACATTAACATGGTAACATGTTGCCTTATTCGTTAAGGAATGCTTGAACAATTGGAACCATTACATTAATAATTGCAACCTTAGCATCATACGTCGTATCTATCATTTTCTTTCCAGATATTTCGAAGATTTCCATTCGAATTCTTTCGATGTGTTTTTGATGGAGGTAAATTAACTTCTCGTCTGTCCAATTGATTCAATTGGCAATGTTGGATGGTTGCTGCATAATCCACTCACAAAACCGCTATTTATGTGGTTTTCGTTAATGGTCGAACTGTAGTTCATTGATAAAAACGGAAACTAAATGAATGTATGACGATCCTCCACCACGTGGTTTTGAAGTGGATGAAATCTGCTGAAAAACTTTTCTGAGAAAAAAAACTAGTGGTTTCTTCAAGGAAAATCTTCACCTCCTGAATGCAGTTTGTGTTTATTTTGTTCGTTTTTTCATTTGTTTTTTCTTGTGAATCGAACCAGTTTCGTTGGATAGACCACGATTTCTTGTGAACTTTTTCAAGTGGTAAGATTTAGCCACCCTTCCATTTATCTTGGGAAAGCATGAATTTTCAGCGTATCGTTGAAGAAGAAGGTGTTTTGGCAAACTACAGAGTACAGGACGATGTATTTCTTCTAAAATTCAAAAACATTTTTAAATTGAAGAACAATGCTTATATTAATAGGGTGATAGAAATCCACTCTCTATGGAGAAAATGGCTTATACATAATATGATTTGAAGCAATTTAATTTCTCGCATTTTGCAATTTAATTTTTTGCAATTTTAAAATGTCGATTTTGATAGAATACTGAGTTCAAGCATGTCAAAAGCAATTAAAAATAATCAAATAATTGACATTACTTCAATTTGGAGGATTAATCTATATATTTTCTATTAATCCGTAGATTTATTTTTAAAAAGTTCAGACCTCAAGGGGGGGGCATCTGCCCCAAATGCCCCCCCCTTGTATACGCGCCTGCGTGGTTCCGGTACCCTACCATAGAAACTTTTCAGGGTAACTGATGTATTCAGAGTGTGACTAATTTGAGATATTTCAAACATTTTGATGTGTTTTGGATTTACTAAATTGAATATTGTTAATGAAAAGTGTTCCCTTTGATATTTTTTCAAAGATATTCTCTATCATTCACTTTACAGAATGTCATATACTCTGTAGATTGAAACCGAAAATCCTGAATGTTAGAGTAGTTACCGTTCAAATGTAAAATATAAATTTAATTTATTTTTGACGTAAAATTTGACTGAAAACATCATTCTATATTTTAAATTATCGTATATCATTTTTATCAATCTATTATTTTAATAAATTATATTGATAGCTCTTAAACTATTTCAGAATAAAATTATGTTTCTAATTTGTATTTTAGTATCAGCTCTATGGATATTGTGTTGAAGTGAAATAGTCGTCATCTATACCTACCCAGGTAACATTTAACAAATTTTGGTCGTGTTCATACACATAGAAACAACAAAAAATAATGTAGATATATAAAATATATGTAAGGAAATCAGATCTTCAAACATATATTTATTGCACAAATCAATAGTTTTTCTATTATCATTGTCCTGTAATTTGAATTTGTACAAAGTTAGAAAATATTTGACCTCATAACGGACAGTGTGAAAATCCATCAATATTTTGTGTCTAAATTATATAGGCCTATGTTGAATATATATACCTTATTAAAATGGTAATACATTAAAACTGTATTCCCATAAAAGAATCCTATAATTAAAACTAATGTCAATAATTTAATATAATTATAACCTCGTCTGACTATAACTTCAGTGGGTCAATGGAGGTAAAAGTTTAATGGCACAATTAATGCATTTTTCACGCCATTTGCCGCTATATTCATTGTTTTCTCCACGGCCGCCGTAATATTGTTTAACATTTTCTGGCCGAATTGGGCAAATCTGTATCGGCCAGATACATTTAAGCACAATTTGCCACTAGCACAATTTGCCAATTTGATGCCAACCTACCCATCACGCAGCCCCGCCCTCTTTATTCATTTTCAATATCAAGAAAACTTTTCACAAAAATATATAGAGTAAGTGTTAATGATGGGCTTAACTATTTACTATATTATATAATAAAGAGTTGCCATATCTTCATAATTGAAAAATGGAATCAATATAAAGGATTTATTTTGAGAATTTTTTTCAATTTTTTTATATATATTACAGAGGTTACAGTAATTAATGACAGTATTTCAAATGCGTATATTATTTTATCATTCTAAATATCGTTAATAATAACATAAATAATTATTGTTTCCACTCTTATAATAACCCAATATGTAATCTAACAAATTGATATTTAAAAGAATTTTTCAATATAAAATGATTATCCATAGTAGAAATTTATGATAAACAATTTGAATGGAGTATATATAAATATATATACTTGATTAAGTGATATTCCAGGTAACATTTATAAATTTTAGTCGTGTTCATACACAACATATAAACAGGTAATAAATGTAATCTTGTAATCCATATTTTAAAGTATTATATTCATGGATAAATCAGTTCCACGCACATTTATTTATTTGTGTTAAACCAAAATAAGTTTTAACAATATTGTCACGTAATCTGAAATTGACAAACATAAAATATTAACTTATTTTATTAATAAAAGTTTATATCTGTTTGTTTGATAGCAGCAAGATATGTTCGTAGACGTTCGTCAGACCCATTCTGACGTACATTGGGTGGTCAGATTGGTCGGTGCGACCCAGTGATCGGCAACTGGCAACATCACCTGAAATGAGAAGAATATATTTTATAGAATAAAATCATATATTTAGGAATATTATCTTTGGTTATTTCTCATCCTCTGAAAATAGGAAATATTTATGAATAATTTGAGATGAACTAAAGAAGAAAAACTACAAATTCGACTTCATTCTGAATTACTCAGTTGTTCAATAAACTAATTGGGATTTTATATCTACCTACACAGTCGGAAAATATAATGATACTCTGTGAGATTGTGATAAAAGGACGATAATAAAATATTCGACAAAAAGCCAATCATAGTATCCTAAATTTAAAACTCTTACAGTCTATTCTCTCTCGTCGGACATTTCCGATTTAAAATGCCGACGATTGGCAATATTAGACGATTCGCCGATTATAATTTATCGCCTGGGTAGGCCCTTCACTGCATCAGAACCACAACAGAATGTAGAAACTCACCGAAAAGCTGCTCAATGGTGGAGAGATGTATGGAACAAGGGGGTCCAGAGAAAGAGTCTGGGGAAGTGTAGTCCATGACTGACATCAAGTAGTTAAACCGAGGCAGAAGGAGCTGCTTCATCAGAGCTGCGTACCTGCAATTGGGCGAAAGAAATGGAGTTGGGAAAAAAAAGGGAATTGGAGAAAAAAGAGGGAATTGGAGAAAATAAAGGGAGTTGGAGAAAAGGACTGGAGTTGGAGAATAAAATGGAATTGGAGAAAATAAATGGAATTGGGGAAAATTTCTATAATTGGAGGAAAGAGCTGGAATTATTTGTCACTCTATACTTATGTATCAAATTTATATTGAAATATACGTACCTTACCATATACTCATGTATGTATTTAATTTGTACCGTAATTTACGTACCTCAGCCTATCACATTCACTGATGGCTACTATCGAACCTCTGTCCCAAACCGCATCGCATTTCTTCACTGCTGAGACATCCAGAGAAAATAAATCGCAAGCGTACACTTGCAGTCGCTTGTCCAGGGACTGTGAGGAAGAAAATATTAGTCATTGAATAATGATAATGATAATAATGATAATCTTTATTGAAAAAAATATAACATCTATAACAACTGAACAAATATAACAGAAATAAGCATGGTACAAGATGAATATAAAATCAAGCCTATATGAAGGAGGAGTTCCTTGTTAGGCAAAATTTAATAGAAGAAACTTAAAAAACATCTGTATAGCCTAAGCAAAAAATTCAGCTACCAATTCAGGGGTATAGATCAATTATCATTCTGATAAGAATTAATCAAATGAATCTTATAGCTTCTTTTAAAGGTATTAATAGAGGTGGAGTTTCTAATTGACAAGGGTATGGAGTTCCAGAGTCTTGGTCCATTATGCGACAATGATCTCTGGCAGATAGTGAGTCTTTGGAAGGTAGGAGTTGTATTAAAAAGATTTCTAGTATTATAATAGTGATGTGGATAACTTATAGAACCGTTCAGATGCTGCTTAAACATGTAAGTCCCCAAAACATATTTATAGATATCATCAAATGCTAGAATTTTAGTTCGAAAAAAAAAGAGGAGAGGTATGGGCCATATAGTCGGACAAAGTTATAATTCTAATAATTTTCTTTTGTAACATAATCAATGGATGCAAATGTATATTTGCAGTATCTCCCCAGATGAGGACACAATAGATAAGATATGGATAAATTAAACTATGGTACATGTTAATCAATACAAAATCTGGTACAGTTTTAGAAACTCTATAAAGTAAACCTGTGGTTTTTGCAAGTTTTGAACATATATAATTTACATGAGCTGAGAAATTCAATCTATAATCTACATTCACGCCTAAAAACTTGACAGAGCTAACGAAAAATACAGGGGAACAATTAACATTCAACAATGAAGGAGTTGTTACATCAGAAATACGATTAGAGAAAAGTACAGCTCTTGTCTTATCAGTGTTAAATGATAAACGATTGTTGATCGTCCAGTCGTGCAACTTAGAAAGTACCAAATTAGTTTTCTCCACAAGTTTAACGTAATTGGATTCTGTGCACGTTATGGTGGTATAATCGGCAAATAAGGTAAAATGGGCTGTGCTTGTATGAGGCATATCATTTATGTAAAGCAAGAAGAGAACAGGCCCAAGAATACTACCTTGAGGGATACCAATATTAATAATAGCCTCACCGGATAGTACACCATCAATTCTAACGCACTGTGTTCTATTACTAAGATAGCTCTTAAACCATGTAAGGGGTAATCCTCTGATTCCATACATGAACAATTTTTCCAGCAGTATACGGTGGTAGACAGTATCAAACGCTTTACTCAAATCAACCGACACTCCAATAGCATGGTTCTTCTTGTTCCAATTTTCATAAACATTTTCAACAAATCGAATGAGAGCATCTACAGTGCTTCTGCCACCCCTGAATCCAAATTGCATATTAGATAGAACATTATGCTTATCTAAAAAGTTATTTAGTCTATCATAAACAGACCTCTCAAAAATCTTACTCAATAGTGGTAAAGTTGAAATGGGTCTATAGTTAGCCAATTCTGATACAGAGCCAGACTTATGAATTGGAACTACAGCTGCTTTCTTTAAAATGTCAGGAAATACACCAGAAGAAAAAGATTGATTAATTATAAGAGACAAAGGTTGACATAATATGTGAATTACAGATTTAAACATCTTAGAAGGGATACAATAAAGACCATAAGATGAATTCTTTAGTGAATTAACTATGTTTATGATCTCAGAAGGTGTAACAGGAATCAAAAATAGTGAACTAGCTAAATTTACGTTAATATTACAAATAGGATCTGATAAAGGAAGGGGGGATAGTTGAGTCAAGAAAACTAGCTATACACTACTGAAATAATCATTGAAACCTTGCGCGATAACGTTTGGGTCAGTTGTCTCTGATCCGCCCACATTCATAGCTGAAATAGAATTCGGTCGTTTCTTATTGAGAATCAAGTTATTTATAAGCTTCCACGTACCCTTAATGTCATCCCTACAACGTATAAAACAGTCACTTTGATACTGACGTTTAGCATTTCTTATAGTTTGAGTTAATAAATTTCTGTATCGCTTATAAAATATTGCAGATAATTCTTTACGTTTAAATTTCTTAAAGTAAATACATTTCATTTTAATTGATTTCAAAATCGATGAGGACAACCATGGTTTCCTAAGCCTATTAGGGGATACATATTTAATTTTTAAAGGGAAGCTTTCACAATATAGTTCATTCAAAGATCTATAGAAACATCCTATATTATTATTCACATCAACATCAGGGTTAAATTTCCAGTCAAACCTATCACACCTAGCTCCAAAATTACAAATATTATGTTCAGAATGATCCCTAAACATTAATTTTACCAACTTAACATCAGAAAGGGGCAAATCTCTCATTATGAAAAATGTTGGCAGATGATCAGTCATATTATATAGGATAATACCAGAACTACAAACAGAGCGCCTATTATACCACACATGGTCCAATTGGGAGGGGCAACCTCTCTGGGCACCATCAGGAAACCTAGTTGGCTTAGTAATACTGGGTAAGAAATTGAGAGAGTACATAGCAAAAACAAAATTTCTTATACTCAAACACGAATCTTCATATCCTAAAACATTAATATTGAGGTCTCCAGTAACTATAATTTCGTGTTTACAAATGACAGAGTGATTTAATATTAACATTAATTTACTCAAAAAAACGTCAATTGACCCATTAGGTGGTCTGTACAAGGCAACGATGATCAGTGTCCGAGAATGCATCCTAATTTCTGTAGTACACGCCTCTATATACCTCATCAACGAATGGAAAACAAATAATTTATTAAATAAAAAATAAAGTTAAAACACCGTCACTGATATGCCAATTTCACAAATCACTCTTTGTTAGTTTCCTATTATCTTCAAATCTTACAAATTTGTCGTAGTTTACAATGACCAATTTTAAAAGCATTACAATTTGTGAAGCATCGTTTTAGAAATGGGAAATTATTATTTATTTCAATGCAAAGTGAGAAATTTGAAGGATCTTTTCTGTTTGCTGGGCGCACAGAAAATAATCGAAATAAAATAGTAAATTATAATGGTACCATACTTACTGACTTTTAAATTAAAATGGATTTATTTAATTAGAAATAATACAGACTTGATATATTAAATAATGTATTTTGATAAATTTCTGTTTCGTGGGCGCATAGGAAAATAAAATAATAATATAAAGATGATAACAATATCTGTTTCTTGATGCATTTATAATAGCAATATAACTAACGATAATAACAATTTCATTGGATAAATGGACATTATGAAATCAAATAACTTATTTAGAAAATAAGTCATCAAGGAGAGGTGTTCTCACAAAGCAGAGGTCATTAAAAATCAGAAGTCAGTAAGTATGATACCATTGTAATTTATTATTTTATTTCGATTGCTGTCCGTGCGCTCAGCAAACAGAAAAGGTCCAATTTGAATAAATGTTTAATCTTACTTGGTAGAGTTTTCCCCATGAAAAATCCACAACTTCGTAACTTATTTTACTCTCTTGGAAAAATTCTTTGACTACGTACTCCACTCCTTCGATACCGATGACGTGATGGCCCTTATTGTACAACCTGCAACAGTTCCAATATATTCAGCACTATGTCAACATACACAACATCATGTCAATCTAAACAGCACCATAACAATCTACAAAGAATATGAGCTTCATTTTTAAAGAGGATGAAATTACCAAATGACATCTAAAGTTTTTCCACAAAGAGGCACTAGAATTGTGCCTTTGTCTTGCGATGGGAAGACGAGATTGTAATTCTCCATCAACTTCTCATGGACTTCAAATTTGTGCCAACCTTAAACACAAGGAAATAAGTGGCTTAAACATTGTGGAATTTAGTGATACACTGAATGGTTAGCAACAGAATAGAGAAAATAACTAATAAATTTAAACTGTGCTGTATGTGTTGGTGAACAGGTAAAGGAAGTGATAATTAAAATCACTAAGTTTGGATTAATTCCTCCTGAACTTCAAGAAGAACAAATATTTATATACCTAGTCGTTCGACTTTATCAGCATACTAGAATATCATTATGAAACTATTATTCATATTATCTTTAAGTCTATCCTTTGAAGATAATTTCGAATCTATTTCTTTATCCAGAAGTAGCTGCTGAAAATTTTCATACTGCTCGGTGTTTCGAATGTCCTCCCTGTATAGCTTAAAGTGTAGAAATTTTGGAGTTAACCTATTTTCTTTGCAAGTTTCCAAAAAAGTCGATATCAATATTGTTTTTCTTGAATTTCCATTCATCTTTTTCTAAGTTCCGAAATAGTTTTAAAGTTTCGCGTCCATATCTTGATATTATAATTTGTGTTATGGGCCTCCTTCTGGGAAATCTTAATAAATTTATAAACTGAAGAGCAAGTGAAACCACGTAAAAGTAATCATCCTTCTATTTTTCTTAAGAGCTTTTGAATAATAATATATTCACCATCAGTATCCTAATTTTGACTAATCTAAACATATTATATAGAACAAAGAAGTATAATGGATACCAAAATTAATAAAGTCGCCTAAAAAGTTAATAAATTATTAAAGAAAAAGGAAATGAAAGAAAAATAATAAGTTATTAACCCAAAATAGTTAAATTAAAAGAACTCGCTTGTTCATTGAGCGATGGTGACTGCTTATGGATGTATATAGATTCCAATATACGAATATCACACTGGTTTGTAGTTTGCAAAATTTTGAAATTATTTTCCTTAATTGGGTGATTCGAATCGAAAGAATGGTTACGAATTGAACTGAAAGGTGGGGAGCTGTAGGGGTTATTAGTTCTAAAAGATATTCCCTTATGCTGAGAAATTCTCATCAATGGATATTTCTGGATAAAGAAATAGATTCGAAATTATCTTCAAAGGATAGACTTAACGATAATAAGAATAATAGTTTCAATTTGTTGCGCCAATCAACATCATGGCTTGACTTCAATATCATTATGGTAATAGATTTTGTCCTTGGGAACCGCAATCTCAAAATAAAATGTTAAACAAGAGAAATAATAAAAACTACCATTTTCTTTTCAAGCTTTCGATTTATTCAAAAATCATCCTCAGAAAACCTAATTTTAAACTAAAAGATACACAATTTATATTCTCTAATCTCCTATCTAGGATACAGACTATTTATAATTATAAATAGTCCTAAATAGGAGATTAGAGTATATAAATTGTGTATCTTTTAGGTTAAGGGGACCGTTCCCGGGAAAAATGGCATAATTAAAGAAAAAATTTTTTTGTGTAAATAGTTGCTTTTTAACCTTCTAATAGTGTGTGCAAAATATCAGAGCTCTCATGTTACCCTAACCCCCTGGGGAGAGGGAGAAAGGGAAAAGGGGACCGGGGGATAGGGAGTCAATATGTACTCTAAAAACCAACTCTCAGCCAATTATAATTCGTAATAATTAATTATCTCGCTATATCTGGTATCTAACGTGCCACTAATCAGATGCACACTAAGGTATGCCCCTCAGTTATCCGCAAACCTTCACAGGAGTCTTATGCAGCATGTCAGATTATCAAACTTTGAATGAGATTTTCTATTAGTTCAGAGATCTAAAAATCTTGTAATTCAAAAACCTAAGGGGTTTACAATTTTGAAGCTACGGCAGTGCGATTTTTTGCATTCGTTTCTCCCCGGAATTCTCTACAAACTCTGGACGAGTTTTATTTAATTTTCAAATTACTTTTCAAAATATTGAATTTTGAAATTTATATTTTTTCAATTTTTTTTCACTAAAAATTTCAATAATTCGAAAATCAATTCGAAAAAAAAAACGCTTCCACAGTTTGTAAAGAATCTTGTGGAGAATCGAATGCAAAAACCATAATGTCATAGCTACAAAATTGTAGTATCCATTTATTGATTTACACACTAATCGAAATTTGTTCGAAATTCGAATAACTCGTTTTCTATGGGTCGAATCGAAAAAATGTCATGACACAAAAACATCTTAGAATTCATTTTATATGTGTGTACTAAGTTTCAAACCGTAGCTTCAATAATAAAAAACTTTTCAAAATCTGGGAACGGTGCCCTTAAAATTAGGTTTCCTGAGGATGATTTTTGAATAAATCGAAAGCTTGAAAAGAAAATGGCAGTTTTTATTATTTCTCTTGTTTAACATTTTATTTTGAAATATCATTATGTAGTCGTTAAAAACATTCATTGAAGTTAAGGCTCATAATACATTTATTATTATTATTTTATTTTATTTTATTTAAACACAAAATTACCCTTACAAACTTAAGTACTGAAGTCGGGCAACTTCAGCAAGTTACAATGTAGCAAAACAATAGTACCAAATTAATGCAGTGCAATTGAGACCCAAATAAGCTTTCGCTTCATGGGTAAAAGGACCTACCTAAAGATAAAAAATGTATATTCACATATATATATATAATATATATAAATTAATGCATTTGAAAATATATTACTCTGTTGAATAGGAAACTAACAAGTTAGATTTTATTAATTTTTTAAAACAAATTATATTACTTGAGGTTTTGATATTGATATCCAGTTCATTCCAGCATTTCAAGGTGATGTACATAAACGAATTCTGAGATTTTGCCTTTCTATAGAATGGGATAGAAAACATTCCTACAAATCTTGTATTGTGACTATTTATAGATGATCTAAGATTGATATTCGAGTTAAAAGTTTCATACATTCTTCCATTTAGATGGAAGATTAAAAACGATTTTTATTACAACTTACCCGTATATCCAGCTGTCCACATTCCATTCCAGAATTGGACATCTCGTCTGTCTTCCGACATGATTTGATGATTTGAAAAGATAATTTAAATAAAGGCAAATTGAAATTTTAACATAATAATTTTAAACGAAAATTCTGTAAGTAGCAAATACTTTTATTATTACATTGTACAGCCATAGTTAGTATTGAGTTTTAATCTTATACAACATGAAATGAAACTATAAATTTCAAAAATACTTTTGTAGTTGCAATACAAAAAAATTCACCAATAGTATTTTTTAGGAGAACTAGAATCAGTTACGAATCAGTTATATTATTACATTTCATACCTCTAGTTAGTAGTGAGGTATATTAATCATACACTATTTGATATAAGACCAAAGCGCACCACAACACGATATCCGCCACATGGTACACCAGTAGTACATCACCACAATTTAAGATGACTTTCTAAGACACAAACTTACTCGCTCAAATCCTACTATCATTAAAAAGAGAACTTACCGAGAACGGGCACTCGTAGGGTGCAGACCTTCGCTGCCACTAGATCTTTTCGTTCATTTTGACCTTTTCGTGACCTTGATCTTCGACCCTATCGCTCTTAATATCTAATAAAATAGTTCTTGGATAATAAAAAATCTTTCCATTGAATTTCAGTCAATTTGGTTGAATATTTTTTGAGTTATAAATGACACTGACCCGATCGCTCTCAAAATCTATTAATATGGTTCCTGTATAATGACCAATCTCTCCACCAAATTCCAGGCCATTTTGGTTGAACTTTTTGAGTCATGCGAATAACAAGATTATATAACAAGATAACATATAGTTATATTGATAATATGTATCTATCTTCAAACATGTTCGAACTTTGAAATAAGCGCCACGTGACACGTCACTGTTTGACACAATCAATGTGTATCTTGAGTGTGAAGGTTGTGTCACTTTTTCATGCGCTTTTGAAGTGTCAGTGTGAGTGACTAAAGAAAATTAGATTTTTGGTGGTTCCCCATTTAAAGGTAGTTTAGAGTACTTGTGTGTACTAGCGTTGACTTACTTTGGAAGTTACCAACGTAAGGATCTAATGATGTGGCAGGCTGAGGTTTGAGATTTGCTTCCAATAACCCATAGTGCATTTGTTGTGTATTTAGGTGTTGTAGTTTTCACATGACGGTTGTGGGGTAACAACCAGGTGAGCGTGTGGACGGCTGTAGGGGAGATTGGATACCGTATAAGAGATCTTGGAACTCGCTACTTGGTTGCACATTTGTTTATCTTTGGCTGACTACCTGCCTAATCATATTAATATTACTGCATCAGCTGTTAGAGCTGGTAACTGAGTTGCTCTTCCAATTAGAAATAGATATTGTCGATCGTAACATAATCTTCTGTAATTTTGCGAAGGTAAGACACTGGAGTAACGGAAATACATTATGATAGTGAGGATTATATTATTAGTTATTCAATAATTAATCCCAGTGGCTCTTTTTTTCGTACTTCATTTTATTAATTAATAGATATACAATATTTGGACACATTCTAGAAATATTTCGAGACCGATGAAAATTAGGGTTTATAGAAATGGATAAACAGTCAGTTGTACCGGTAGATGCTCTTGGTATAGATTTTGTGACAAACGCATGCACGGAGATCCACGTTTTCACCACTATAGGTGGAATAATTTTATAAAGCTAATAAAACTTGAATAATTTAATATTTCAGTATTCAATTACTGATGTATAAGTCTATTCACCTTTCAGTTAAGGTAGGTACTAAAGCCTAACTATGCCTAAAAATAAACTACATGTATGCCAAGTATGCCTAAATTCAGGCCACACCGCACTAGTTCAGAACACAGAACAGTGTACACTGACCATAGGTACTACAATCATTTCCTCTTACATACTCCCTTCTCTTGCTCAAACAGATACCTTATCAGCGGACAGTGACTCAGCATATTCTAGTAATCATCATACTCGTTGTTGTCAAGATATAACATTCAAATTTCTCTTGTTGTACGTTCTTGTCGACTGCTTCTTCTGAATATATGCTAAATTTATTATTTCGACATTATTTCTATTTCTTATTTTATATACACAACTGGTGAATTAACAAAAAATATGTATATATATTAAAACTCAGTTATGTTTACATATATAAACTAATCTTAATACCCACTTTCCGAGTACTATGAGTGTCCATGAACTGCAACGTACCTCTTTTGATAAATAAGACATCAATATTTTCCATCATCAAGATTTTTTTCTTTCTACCAAATACCATTCACTCTACAGAATACCATTCACTCTACAGAATACCACTCACTCTACAGAATACCATTCACTCTACAGAATACCACTGATTCTACAGAATACCATTCACTCTACAGAATACCACTCATTCTACAGAATACCACTCACTCTACAGAATACCATTCACTCTACAGAATACCACTCACTCTACAGAATACCATTCACTCTACAGAATACCATTCACTCTACAGAATACCATTCACTCTACAGAATACCATTCACTCTACAGAATACCACTCACTCTACAGAATACCACTCACTCTACTGAATACCATTCACTCTACAGAATACCACTCACTCTACAGAATACCATTCACTTTGCAAAATTGAAATCTTCTTGACAAATTTACACTAGAAATCATTCTTTTTTAAAGTTAAAGTAGTTACCCATCAAATATAAATATTAATTCCTTTCATTTTCACACAAATTCTGGCCAAACATAGGTATCATTACTTTTCCAAAATTATCGTATATCATTTTTATTAACCAAATAGTCTAACTAAACATATTGATTATCCAAAGACTAATTTATAATGATAGAATTTTATTAGTTTTATATTTAGAATTAGTTCTGTAGAGTTTGTATGTGAAAGAGTCTATCATCTTAATCGACGTAATTTAAAAATTTTGGCCGTGTTCATACACATACAAGCAACAACCTAGAATGCAGATTAGTTCACCTTTTTTTTCGTATGTTATGAATATAGATGTTTATGATCATAATCTTAAGACAGAAGCCGTAGAATCGATTTGACATTTTTCTTTAGAAATTTTGAACTGCTACCGTAATTTTGAATCGAATTAACGGACAAACCGTTAAAAAAGAAAATATGGTTTGTCCCACAATATGGCAACACTCCTGAGGTAGCCAACAATTTTTGCTAGAGCGAAATGGAGAGTCTGTAGGTCAACTGTGATATCTTTTGTAATGAGAGGTAGTTTTATTTCTGATAAATTAAAAAAAAAAAAAATCTCATCTTTCCCACTGACAGTTCAATTATTTAATAAATATTCAAAGGATAGCTTCAGAATTAAATCACATTATTATTAAGGAAACACAAAACTACCTGAGTGTCCATGACCTGGCCTCGTGTGACATGAAACTTCTTTATATTCTGGTGTTTGAACAAATTTTACCCATTTAAAGTACATCTAAGCAAAAATATATCTGAGTCAGTTCTTCAAACCTCTATTTATGAAACAAGGCAAAAGTTTTTCTAATTTTATTGTCCTGTAATTTCAAATTGTGCAAAGTTGGTAAATCATTTGACTTCATTTTGAAAGACTGGGAAAACTCCTCAATATTTGGCGTCTGAATCACATAGGCCTATGTTGAATATACTTGGGGTCTCCTCACTTGTCATGAAACATAGAAATCACGGTTAAATATTTCAATGTTACTAGGGTTACAAGTTTTGGTGAGTATTCCCATGAAAGGAAACCTATTATTAATATACACTCTTTAAATGTATAACTTTTAATATGGCTGTATTTCTGGCAATTATTTTCATTATATAAGAGTCCCAATTTTTCTTTTTCTTTTCTATTTGGATACTCTTGAAATTCCGTACTTATTTATAACATCAAGTTTCAGATCCTAGTTTCTATTTTGGCTGTTTTAATTACTTTTTCAGTAGGTACATTGCACCGGCAAACCATCTACAAACCTAAAGGTAATGTTAAAGCTGTACTTTGAAAACAGGTTAGAGAATTTAGAAAGATTTTAGGCTAAAATTCGAATTATCGGACAGCTCCTCTTTAAAGTTCATATAAAAAAAACAATACGAATTACAATATTTATTTTCTATTATTACTGGTACCTATTAAAATAAGAGTTGAATAATAATTATATGTTTTTCTAACATGATTGAAAATGTCCAAACAGTAATGGTCTAAGTCATAGTAATTTATTTACTATGGTCTAAGTCATAGTAATTTATTTACTATGGTCTAAGTCATAGTAATTTATTTACTATGGTCTGAGTCATAGTAATTTATTTACTATGGTCTGAGTCATAGTAATTTATTTACTATGGTCTGAGTCATAGTAATTTATTTACTATGGTCTAAGTCATAGTAATTTATTTACTATGGTCTAAGTCATAGTAATTTATTTACTATGGTCTGAGTCATAGTAATTTATTTACTATGGTCTGAGTCATAGTAATTTATTTACTATGGTCTGAGTCATAGTAATTTATTTACTATGGTCTGAGTCATAGTAATTTATTTACTATGGTCTGAGTCATAGTAATTTATTTACTATGGTCTAAGTCATAGTAATTTATTTACTATGGTCTAAGTCATAGTAATTTATTTACTATGGTCTGAGTCATAGTAATTTATTTACTATGGTCTAAGTAGTCTTTTGAAATTAAATTTGTATATTCAAACATATATTTATAGATTTTTTTATTGTAAATACGGAATATTTTCTTTTGTATACATTATAAAAAATACAATGTAAGTTTCAATATAAAATTCTCAAAAATTTATAATTTAACATCAAAAACGTATCCTAAATAAGAAATGATTTTAAAATTAAATCAATTATAAAGACAATACTATTAGATATTAGAAAATTATCATTCAATGCAAATATTTATTTGATTAAGTTGTAGCTATATTTGACCTATTTTATTTATATATTTTTTTATTCAGCTTATTTTGACTGAATATAGTTAATTGATTATAAAGAGCTTAAATCAAAAATTATTCATTCAAATCGTATTCAGTCACAGATAAAACACTTCAGTTACCCTTTTCTAATTTTCTATGAACGGTCTATAGAAAATCGTGATATGAGGTCTACACCATAACCTATTGTAAAATGATATAACTGATGTAATATAATCAGTTTTAAATATTCTATTTGCGCATTCCAGTGATGAATAGAATATTTTTACTTTTTAAATGTCCAGTTTCTCAATTCAAGTGATAATTTATGAAATTATGAATAATTATGAAAAATATGATTGTTTTTATTTTATTTAAATAATTTAGATATTTCCTCACCCTTTTTCAATCTTTTTCAAATATATTTAGTGTAAGACGATGAAAATATGTTGTTAGGCACTAACATTTATTTTAAAAAGTAACTTTCTATAAAATTTAAGAATATTATCTTATTTGTAAAATAAGATCAGTAAAATTTTATTGGATGATTGGATCACATTTGCTTTCAAATTAAATATCACAGCATATGTCAAGCATTATTATAATTTTGAGTGTGGTTACACACATGTTCAATGATTACAATAAAATTAGGTTTAGAGTGATGGAACAATATTGTTTTAACAAGATTAATCTTTAATATGATTAAAAAAACAAGCATCCTAATATTTATAAATGTTTATTTACATTATAGTTATCACTTCTTAAGTAAAATTTTCTTCTGATACTAATAGTATTGCCTAAAATATAATGAAGTGTTTATAGGTCAATTTGAAAGCGAAAAATGACAGCTATTCATTTGAGTTTCGCTCTAAGGGTACGGTTACTATGGACGCGTAATCAAGCGATTTTTCGCACTGACGATATCGTCAGAACTGATCGTCAGTGCGAGGTGGTTATACACTGTACGCGATTTCTGATCGTCAGTGTGTGTCTGCCCAATTAATATTGGGGTCTAAACTATGTTTATTTGATATAATGTTCGGGAGAAATTGATACATGTGTGCCTCTGAAATAATATAGACGCAACGCTAATTTGATTACTATTTTCACTACACACAATTTTGAAATACCTAAATAGAGAAATGATGAGAATATTTTTATGTAATATAATTATTGAAAGATATTCCATTTTATTATAAATAAAAATTGTACAAAGTAACAACCAATACCCCTGCAAACATTTCCACATGGCATACACATGGATGCCATGTGCCCAGGTAACATTGCGATGTTCCCGGAACATCCCCTCGATATCGCAACCTCCCCTCTGTGTCGCAATATCGCGGCCTGATGTCCAGGGAATGTTCCCGCGACATGCATTACCGACATTTTCGGGATATCCCCGCGATATTCCATACGAATATCATCCCCATCCGACATTTTCGGGATATTCCGGCGACATGTATTAGTAATATCTTCTTCACTGGAAATATGTAAGAAATAGAATAAAATTTAAAATAAATTGTACTATTTATTCTAGCTGACAAGACCATTAAAATTTATGGGGTATCAATATAGTAAAAGAAATAAAATTTATGTTGAAAAACATATATTAAAAAAATATAATAAATGAAAATTATGCAAAAAAATTATAAAAAAATTAAGTTGAAAATGTATATAAAAAATCATGTGAAAAATTAATATATATAGAAAAAATTATTCATACATTTCTTATATATTAAATATTAAATCGTGACATTTTTCTTGCAACCAACCAACAGACAAAGACACACTGTATTAGTGTATAGAGTGAGTTATATTATAAGTATCTATCGATAGAACCCATAACTAGCCTAATATTTATCCTTTATTATGCAAACTAATCGTTCCAAAATCACTTTTAGGTCAATATAGGTATCTATAATATTATATAAACATTTAATTAATGATAAAATCCAATATATTTATCATTGTTTAAACATATTTTGTAATTTCTTAAGATTTCTAGTATAGGCTACAGAATATACTTTCATATGTACCTATACCTATATTCAGAATGTCTATATATTCTACATATACTGTGCTCATACCTATCATATATGGAGAATATATTTAGTTAATTCTTAACCATTTAATATAGGAAGAAATCTTCTTATACAGATCTAAAATTTATGAGATTCTCACAGTATTGTCTTTTAACCGCGAACTTTGATAAGACATTTATCAAAGTTCGATAAACTGACCGATAATTCGTAATTTACCCTATACGTATGTAATGAAGTTGAAGTTAAGAACTACAATCTTGCTAGCCAATTCTCAAAACATTCGGTCGAGGCCGGGTATACTTAGGTTAGTAAGTAGTTTTCTATATAATTGCCAGTGCACTTGTTGCACAATTAATTATTTCTTCCGATTAAACCAATCGTATAAATGGAAATATCAGATATCATTTAGAGGTGGAGAAAATCACAGTAGCTAATCGGAAAAATTATTTACTCTCGCAGTACTCGGAAAGTGGGTGTTTGAGAATTTCTAGAGAATTCGGTCAAATGACTTATTTTAATGCCAACTGTCCGGGTACTATGAGTGTCCGAGAACTGTGACGTTCCCCTAAAACATTATGAAGATTTTACCTAGGTAGTAACTAATATGACTTAATATTATTTACATAAATAGGAATAATCGATGTTATTCTATAGCGAGACTTTGTAGGTAACCATAGGTAGTAGTTCTGTGCTTACCTCATTGCCTAACAAATAACTACCTACCTTTAACCTACCTAAAAAGAACTATTATTGAGTATTAGGTAGGTAGTATGTACTTACTTATAGAATGGTAAAAAAATGTTCCTATGTATGATAGTATTGCTGAAAATTCCATCTGATTAGCAGAACTGGGCGCGCGAACCTTTTTTTAGGTTCCGAATCCGAACCCGAATCTTCGTGGATTTTGGGTTCCGAACCTCCGTATAGCGAACCCAATTTGGAAAAGTTTGGTCCGAACATTTGTTCCGAACCAAACATTTAGTCCGAACATTTGTAGGCTAACCTCTGATTTTTAGGCTATAGGGCAACCTATATAAAAAAACAGTTTTTTCAACAAGATACTAACTATTTGTCAGAAACAAGTTACAACAAGAAGGTTTCACTCTATGTTAAAAAAACACATGTCTTATTTATAAACCTACGTTACTGTATTTTACAAGTTGTTAGTTTCTGTACTAAGCTAATGTGTACCAAATTTCAAGTAAAAATATTGAATATATAAGGAGAAATAAATACATAGCTATATGAGAGATTGGCAACTTGGTGAGCTGAACTGTTATTGGATGGAGTGTGAACCAATCACAGCTCGCGCATTTGTTTCTAGTACATAAAACGTGGGCACATTCTTGCGTATTGGGTAACCAATCTGTATTTCTACGTTGCCACACGTTACTAAGGTAGAATTTATTCCATAATTTACGCTGATTTACGTTTGAATTTAAAAATATAGTTGGTATTTATGAAGGAACAAAGTCAAGAAAGGCCAGTAAATTTAAAGAAATGACATGAAATATATAAAGTAATTTAAAAAAGATATGCATATAAAACATACGTCAAATTCATTGGGGTTAATATAATAAATTTATAATAATAATTATACTGTGACTTCATATGACTACATTATAGAGGATTTGCACTGGTAGAACTGCTATTTCATGAAATACAACTAATTTAGAGAATTTACTAAATAGGAATAAGAGATTCATAGAAAACTTACGAATATTTGTGTAGACTAACCTAAATATGTTCAGTAAAGAGGTAAGTTCGCTATACCGGATTTTACTATTCAGCGTGATTCACTAAACAGGAGTTCACTATAAGGGAGTTCCACTGTACTTACTATACTTAATAAGTTAGTATCATTGAGTATGACTGAATGAGCATTAAGTATATTTAAAGTTCCCCTCCAGTCTCCACTCCAATACGTAGTTTAAGTTGTTATTCTGAATTTTCTTCTGACCTCCGAATTTCATGTAAAGAAAAATTAAGACCAACTCTGTCGTCATAACAATGCAAGACAATGTACGTATCCATATTGAAGTATCCAATTATCTAATTAAATATTTTTTAAGTTCTTACTATTAGTTTTCAAATTTTCATTTGTATTACAACATTTTTGATTAATTCTATCTAGAGAGCTGATGATATAAAAACTTTTTGCATTTTGTTTGAATATGAAAGTACTATATAGATACAATACGTTGTACGGGTATTCCAATTCTCTATTTACTTAACTTTTTCTTCTATTCAATATATTAGAAAGGTCAAACAGTGAAGATTATTGTGAATATTTCTCTAAGTTATATTATAACTTATATACATATAATATTATAATACCTATATATAGATTATAATCAATTCAATTTTAAAGCGAATAGCCGAATACTTGATCTTAAATTATCTGTTCAGCCAACCTACTTACCCGTCAAAAGTTTGCTTATTTGAGCCATTTCAATATATTCTCTTTTAAAAACCTTCATTTGATATTTACTCATACATTAGTAAAAGCAAAAGAAAAAATTATAATTCAAAATAAAAGTAACAAGCTAAGACAAGAAACAAATATTTATAAGATGTTATTGTACGAAGCTTGGTGCGCGCAATTATTCTCGCACATATTTGATCTCGCTAAGCTGCTATAAGAGTTACAGTTAACTGATTATAGTGAAATATTCACCCTTATATGTACTGAAAAACACTCTTGCATCTAATGCCTGGAAAGATCTCTGATATATTCCTAATATTATTATAGATTTGAATAAATGCTCATAATATGAGTATATTACCATTTATCACCTTCGTTTTTGTCTAATCGTATGTATTTATGCGAAAAATTAAACGATTGAAAAGACAGCTTTAAAATCGGTCTTGAATTTAAGTTATTATTATTTTTCCATGAGGACTAGTTAGCCAACGGCTAAGGTACTAGGATAGGGTGTTATGTAATGTTACCTAATATATACGTTTATAACCTTACCTATAGTTCTACATATTTCAAGCAATTTTAATTGAGATTTGAGGGAACATAATCCGTTATTAAAGAATTAACTTGTTAAGATTATTATAAAACTTACCGCTATTAAAGAAAGAATGAATAACGTAATGGAATAAGAGCGGGGAAAGACGCATGTTCTTCGCTTCAGTGTTAAGCAGAAACCTAGGTATATAATAGTAGCCGAGAGGTACGTACGGTACATGTTCAGAACGTAAAATAATTAAATGAACAGGTCAGTTTTCCCCGGGTACGGAGGTTCGGACTTGCGAAAAAGACGTTCCGAACACTGAAGTCCGAACCGTTTTTGAAGAAGTTCCGAATCCGAATGTCCGAACCCATTTTCCAGTCCGAACCGGTTCGCGAATAAAGGTTCGCGAACATTCTTGCGGAACGCCCAGCTCTGCTGATTAGTGCTACAAATGTTTTGAAAAGAAGCTGTAAATGATTATGATGTGGTAATCTGCTTTAGCTGGTCGTATGCTTTACACATGACTGATGGAGGTAACTGCGGTGAATACACAGTGAAGGATATGCTAAATTGAATGCTAGTGACAGTTGTGTTAAAAAATTCAAACTGTCGCCGGCATTCTTTTGTTTATACAAATCTTCAGTCTTCTATTTCCCAATGCGCAGTACACCATCTCTACTCGATCAAAAACTCCAATTGCTACAGAAAAGATTCACTCCAATACAAGTGATGCATAAGTACCTGCACGTATGTACGTACTCCTAATTATTAGCAATACCCTGCAAACATTTCCACATGTATACCATGTGGTTATGTCCACATTATAACAATGTGGTTACAATGTTGATTTTTGGAACCTTGGACGATATGTTATACATGTGGTTTTGCCACATGTATAACATATGGAATACACATGTTAACCATAACAAAACCACATAACAGTACCATGTGTAACACATATCTGTACCATGTGTAACACATATCTGTACCATATGTTACCCATATCAATACCATATGTTACCCATATCAATACCATATGTTACCCATATCTGTACCATATGTTACCCATATCAATACCATATGTTACCCATGTCAATACCATATGTTACCCATATCTGTACCATATGTTACCCATATCAATACCATATGTTACCCATATCAATACCATATGTTACCCATATCTGTACCATATGTTACCCATATCAATACCACATGTTACCCATATCAATACCATATGTTACCCATATCAATACCATATGTTACCCATATCTGTACCATATGTTACCCATATCAATACCACATGTTACCAATATCTGTACCATATGTTACCCATATCTGTACCATATATTACCCATATCAATACCATATGTTACCCATATCTGTACCATATGTTACCCATATCAATACCATATGTTATCCATATCTGTACCATATGTTACCCATATCAGTACCATATGTTATCCATATCTGTACCATATGTTACCCATATCAATACCATATGTTATCCATATCAGTACCATGTGTTAAACATATCTGTACCATATGTTACCCATATCAATACCATATGTTACCCATATCTGTACCATATGTTACCCATATCAGTACCATATGTTACCCATATCAATACCATGTGAAACACATATCAGTACCATGTGTAACACACATCAGTACCATGTGTCAAGAAATCAAAAAGGTCATACTAATTTTATTGCCATTTCTTACTTTACTGTATATAGTGTATATGTAATTCGCCTATATATTATTTGGTTTAATGTTACATATTGTTATATACAAATTAAATTGGAAGAAATGGGGAAAGAAATGAAGAGGTGTTTCCGGAATCGAACTAGGGTCCCTGTAGTTTGCTGTTGTTTTGAGTCTGGGACATATCCACTGAGCCATCCTGGACATGATAGAAGTAGCTTTTAGAAGTTATAATTAATAAATTTATATTCACTTTAGATGATTTACTTCACTTTAGAGCATGGGTGGGCACATGTTGTGTTTTTCATTGCCGAAATATGGAATAACATTGCAGTTACCATTTTCTTTTCGTTTCTTAAATTGCAGGGGATACTGAGTAATTAAAATGAGAGTAGGGGAGATAGATTTTATTGAGGTACGTACAATCGTACATATTTGGAACATAAATATTTGTAGTATATTAATTATTTGAATTAAAAGCAATTAATAAATGATACATAATTATACTTTTCTTTTTTCACAATAAAAACAAAAATAAGTTGTTTTGCATTCAAGTAATAAAAAATTTAATAACTAATTCATAAAATCACAGGATAAATGACAATTGCTTCCCAACTTATTAAAAAAAGGAAATAAAAATTATTGCACAAATTCTTACCAGTGTAAGGGTACCAAAATACCTTATTAACGTATAAAATTAACTAACAAAGTATCAAGGTAATTATAAATATTCTGTTCTTCAATTATCTTACCATCCTCTTTTATATTATATATCCTTGTAATTTATAAAGCAGTCAGGACTAAATACTCTAAATTTTCTTTGGAAGAAAATAAAGCACCTTTTCCCTGGTGGGCACGAGTGCTGCTCTGAGAGCTAAAATAGCAATGAGTGCTGCATTTGGCCACCCTTGCTGTAGAGTGTAGATGATATAAGAGTTGTATAGAAAAACTAGCATTACCATGGCAGACTACATAAAATACTTTCTTTCTTTTCAAATATATTCATTATTCAGTGTATTTAATTTCTCAGTACTCTAAATATCAGAACGGATCACACTACACATGACTTCATTAAAGAAAATTTATACTGGAAGAACTTTCATGGAATACAACTAATTTACTATATAGATATTCATAGAAAACAAGGCAATTTGTGGCAAACTAAACTAAATATTTTGACTATAAAAGTTAGTTCGCTAAATAGGGTTCTACTAAACAGGATGGTTCACTATACAGGAGTTGACTATAGTGGAGTTCTACTGTAATTATATGTACAATGAGTAGATTGATTGTCCTCTTTCACATAATTGTATTTAGAGTTCAAAAGTAACAGAAGTTAACCATGTGTAATTTACTACATTACAACCACATGCCAATTACAATTTCAATAACAGATGTTAACCATATGTAATTTACCACATTAAAACCACATGCCAATTACCATTTCAATAATAGATGTTAACCATGTGTAATATACCACATTAAAACCACATGTCAATTACCATATCAATAACAGATGTTAACCATGTGAAATTTACCACATTGAAACCACATGTCAATTACCATTTCAATAACAGATGTTAACCATGTGTAATTTACCACATTAAAACCACATGTCAATTACCATTTCAATAACAGATGTTAACCATGTGAAATTTACCACATTGAAACCACATGTCAATTACCATTTCAATAACAGATGTTAACCATGTGTAATTAACCACATTGAAACCACATGTCAATGACCATTTCAATAACAGATGTTAACCCTGTGTAATTTAACACATTACAACCACATGTCAATGACCATTTCAATAACAGATGTTAACCATGTGTTATTTACAACATTGAAACCACATGTCAATTACCATTTCAATAACAGATGTTAACCATGTGTAATTAACCACATTGAAACCACATGTCAATGACCATTTCAATAACAGATGTTAACCATGTGTAATTTAACACATTAAAACCACATGTTAATTACCATTTCAATAACAGATGTTAACCATGTGTAATTTACCACATTGAAACCACATGTCAATTACTATTTGAACAACAGATGTTAACCATGTGTAATTTACAACATTAAAACCACATGTCAATGGCCATTCCAATAACAGATGTTAACCATGTGTTATTTACCACAAGTCAATTACAATTTCAATAACAGATGTTAGCCATGCGTAATTTACCACATTACAACCACATGTCAATGACCATTTCAGTAACAGATGTTAACCATGTGTAATTTACCACATGTCAATTACAATTTCAATAACAGATGTTAACCATGTGTTATTTACCACATGTCAATTACCATTTCAATAACAGATGTTAACCATGTGTAATTTACAACATTAAAACCATATGTCAATGACCATTTCAGTAACAGATGTTAACCATGTGTAATTTACCACATTACAACCACATGTCAATTACCATTTCAATAACAGATGTTAACCATGTGGTTACGCAATATCATAACCACATGTTTAAAACCGTCCTGAAACCATATGTTATAGATATTTAATTATAAACATAAAACATGGTAATTGGCATGTGGTTGTAATGTAGTAAATTACACACATGGTTAACATCTGTTATTGAAATGGTAATTGACATGTGGTTTCAATGTGGTAAATTACACAGTGTTAACATCTGTTATTGAAATGGTCATTGACATGTAGTTTTAATGTGGTAAATTACAAATGGTTAACATCTGTTATCGAAATGGTAATTAACATGTGGTTGTAATGTGGTAAATTACACATGGTTAACATCTGTTATTAAAATGGTAATTAACATGTGGTTGTAATGTTGTAAATTACACATGGTTAACATCTGTTATTAAAATGGTAATTAACATGTGGTTGTAATATGGTAAATTACACATGGTTAACTTCTGTTATTTTCTAACTCTAAATACAATTATGTGAAAGAGGACGATTAATCTATTTATTGTATAATTACAGTATAGAATTCCACAATTGTCAACTCCTGTATAGTGAACCATCCTGTTCAGTAGAACCCTGTTTAGCGAACTTACTTTTATAGTGAAAATATTTAGTTTAGTTTGCCACAAATTGCCTTGAGTTTTCTATGAATATCTATATAGTAAATTAGTTGTATTTCATGAAAGTTCTTCAAGTACAAATTTTCTTTAATGAAGTCATGTGTAGTGATCCGTTCTGATATTTAGAGTACTGAGAAATTAAATACACTGAATAATGAATCTATTTGAAAAAGAAAGAAAATATTTTATGTAGGTTGCCATGATAATGCTAGTTTTCTATACAACTCTTATATCATCTACACTCTACAGCAAGAGTGGGCAAATGCAGCACTCATTGCTATTTTGGCACTCAGAGCGGCACTCGTGCCCACCAGAGAAAGGATGCTTTATTTTCTTCCAAAGAAAATTTTAGAAAATTTAGCCCTGACTGCTTTATAAATTACAAGGATATATAATATAAAAGAGGATGGTAAACTAATTGAAGAACAGAATATTTGTAATTACCGTGATACTTTGATAGTCAATTTTATTCGTTAATAAGGTATTTTTAGTTTATTGTTAAAGTAGTGCCGGTGTTTAAAAAATTTACTTCTGACTCTTTTTATCTAGATCAGTTATTCTTACACTGGTAAGAATTTGTGCAATCATTTTTAATTCCTTTTTATAATAAGTTGGGAAGCCATTGTCATTTATCCTGTGATTTTATGAATTAGTTATGAAATTTTTATTACTTAAATGCAAAACAACTTATTTTTGTTTTAATTGTGAAAATAAAGAAATGTAAAATTATATATCATTTATTAATTGCTTTCTATTCAAATAATAAATATACTACAAATATTTATGTTCCAAATATGTACGATTGTACGTACCTCAATAAAATCTATCCCCCCCCCCCTCTCATTTTCATTTCACAG